>JBBMOL010001710.1:10000-27500 GCA_037954665.1 Laguncularia racemosa | reverse complement strand
ATGAATAAAGGGGCTTATATAAAACAGATGCAATAAATATTCCTAAAAAAGCTATACTCACGGAAAAACTTGCATTTGTCACAAATTCATACCAATCGAACGAATCGTTTGAATTCGAATGTAAAAGGTTTATGGACGGATTTAATAATTTCGATAATATATCCAAAGCAGCTCCTTCTTGATTAAAAGGAATTCCTACGACTCCAATCAACAAAGTAAATAGCCCTAACACAAACATAGAAAATAACATAGTATCGTCCGATTCATGTGGATAACTAAAAGTCTTTTGAGAACCAAAATGAGGAATAGTAATAAAGGGTCGTATCATATTTTTTCCATTACTATCAATTTCATAATATGTCTTATTCCAAAAAAAAGAAGTCCTTTCATTATTATTCATTGTTAATAAAGTTAATAACCGAAAATTCTTTTTTTTGGGGACTTCTTTTCCCCATAGAGATATTGAATAGAAAGAGCTACTTTTTTGACCACTGTAATTTTGAAAATGGAAATGTCCTTCAAAAGTAAGTAAATAGATCCGAAACATATAAAATGCAGTGAATCCTGCTGTACAACAAGCTATTATTGCAAAACTTGGTGAATATAACCAACTATCATTAAGAATTTCATCTTTGGACCAAAAACAAGCCAGAGGTGGAACACCACAAAGAGAAAGTGTACCCACTAAAAAAGCAATTTTTGTAAGTGGTACATGCTTTTTTAAACCTCCCATAAGAACCATATTCTGACTTTTATCTGGAGAATATCCAACAATAGCTTCCATTGAATGAATAATTGACCCAGATCCTAAAAACAACAATGCTTTCGAATAAGCATGAGTAATCAAATGAAATAAAGCGGCTCGATAAGACCCCATACCTAGAGCTAACATCATATAACCCAGTTGAGACATTGTAGAATAAGCTAAACTTCTTTTAATATCTTTTTGAGCAAGAGCTAAAGTAGCTCCTAATAGTACTGTTATTATACCTATTAAAGATATAAAATTCATTATATAAGGTATGATTAGAAAAATAGGAAGAAGTCGAGCTACAAGAAAAATTCCCGCGGCTACCATAGTCGCGGCATGGATAAGAGCCGAAATAGGAGTAGGCCCTTCCATCGCATCAGGTAACCATACATGTAGAGGAAATTGCGCAGATTTAGCAATTGCACCGGCAAATAAAAGAAAGGCACACAAAGTAAGAACTAAAAAATTAACCTCATTATTATAAATCAAGTTATTTAATATTTCGACCAAATCCCGAAATTCAAAACTACCCGTTATCCAATAAAGACCTAAAATTCCTAATAATAAACCAAAATCCCCTACACGATTAGTTACAAACGCTTTTTGACAAGCAGTAGCTGCAATAGGTCGTGTGAACCAAAACCCTATTAATAAATAAGAACACATTCCAACTAATTCCCAAAAAATATAAATTTGTATCAAATTCGAACTAGTAACTAATCCCAACATTGAAGTATTGAAAAAACTCATATAAGCAAAAAATCTTAAATATCCTTGATCATGAGACATATAATTGTCACTATAAAAAAGAACCATAATTCCAACAGTAGTAATTAATATTAACATAATGGAAGTAAGTGGATCAATTAAGTGACCGAATTCTAAAGAAAAATCATTATTAATGGTCCAAGTCCACACATATTGATAGATGGAGCTTCTATTTATTTGCTGAATAGATAAATAGATCGAAAAAATCATAACGAGACTTAACAAAAAAATACTAGGAAAAGCCCATATACGGCGAAGATTCTTTGTTGCCGTTGGAAAAAGTAGAAGTCCCATTCCGATTAACATAGGAACCGGGAGTGGAAGGAAGGGGAGAATCCATGAATATTGATATGTATATTCCATAAAAAACTATTTTATTCTTAATTAATATTAATTATTTCTGAGTCAATTCCGCGGCTCTTATCTATTTTTTTTTTTTAGGTTCAAAAAAATCAAGATATGGAAAACTTAAATAGAATTTTCTATTCTTAATTATTGTGAATTTTTCTTCTTTCCAAAATCAAGAAGTTCGAATTGGTCAAATAGTATGAATATGACCACGTTAATATAAAAACAAAAAAGAAAAATTAAAAAAAAAATTTAATATTACTTTATTTTCAATTTTGAATATTACATTAAGTAACATTTTTCTTTTATGAAAATAAAAAAAAAATTGAATTTCAACTAAATAATTGTTATTTATTATGATTGACGATGTATTACGATACGATAATTTAATTTATATACGTAGAACAAGGATAAAGAATTCTATCAATAGAGTCCTTCATACATTACTTTATTTTGATAGAAATTTGAATTTTGATATGAATAATAGGCTGGCCCCTAACTTGCCCCTCCTAAACAAAGTAAAATTACTAGTAATTTTACTTTGTTTAGTTATAATAATTAACTAATTCATCGTGAAACTGATTGATTTTATTCCATTCCAATAAAAAAAATTTAGTTTGTAAGAAAAACTCTTAGCTATTATGAAAGACTAGGATATCCGATATCCAACATTTTCTTTCCATAGCAGAAAAAAAAAATAGACTTAAAGAAAAAGGGAATTACTAAAATGACTTTTCTAAAATCATGTATCCTTTGGTTTTGATTAGCTACTAGTTTCATTCTAATTTTTTAAATTAGGGATACTCATTCTTTTGAGCTTGACCAATTAATAGAAAAAAAAAAGTCGTTTTGAATTAGGTAGGGAAGGGTTAAGGGTTGTCTTTTTAAACTTTTCGACGTATAGTTATGGAATAAAATATGTAAATAGAGCACAACAAAAATAAACAAGGATATCAAAAAAAAACTTTTGTATTTTTGTTTTTCAATTTTTATTCTATACAATATCTAAAAAAAAAAAATTGTTTGAACAATAGATGTCTTTCACATCCAACTAGAGAAATTAATGACTTTTAAAAATTTTTCATGGCAGTTCCAAAAAAACGTACTTCTATATCAAAAAAACGTATTCGTAAAAATATTTGGAAAAAGAAGGCATATTGGGCAGCGTTGAAAGCTTTTTCGTTAGCGAAGTCTCTTTCGACCGGGAATTCAAAAAGTTTTTTTGTGCGACAAATAACTAATCAAACGTTAGATTAGATTATCTTAATCTGAAAATGGTCTACAAGGTTTCATCTTTTTTCAATATATGTTTTATCATTTCTGGGTGGGGATTCTTATTTTCCCCATCGGTCTATTTGTCATAATATTCAAAATAATATTCAAATAAATAACTAGAAAAGAAAATTCGAATTAAGAAAAAAGCTTTGATTTTTCCTAAAAATTTGATATTTTTTTCTGGGTATAAATACTAAAAATCAAAGGGAAATTAATTGATTAAGCTTAAAACTAAAACTTATTTTGCAACTTTCTGAATCAATATATTATTTTTTGAATTACTATATAATATTTATCCTATCCCTTGCTTTCAACTCGAAAGTCCCTTTCTTTTCATTTAGTTAGGTATTCGAATTTTTAGGTGAGTATTATTCATAATTCATATATGAATAATATGTAAATTTGGAATAATCCAAACTGGATCCTATGTTTGTAACGGAAGATGGATCAATCTTTCTACTTTCTAATTAAATTATTCAAAAAAAAATTTGAGTTAAAGTAAATTAGTAGCAATTATCATAAATAAAAAATCAAAAACTTTTTTTAGAAAAGATGTTAAAACCAATATAAAATTAGTTTGATAAATCCTAAATGAAATTTTCTACAGGAAAAACAACAACATAATCCTAATAGTTAATACAAAGTTCTACAAATATTCACATAATTCCTTCGATCTCGCGATGAGCTGTGATGTGATCCAACAAAATACTTTTTTTGTTTAAAATTCAGAAAATAAATGATAAATCAATGAAATTAGGAATAAATAAATTAGTATTAGTTGAATTTGTATTAGTAAAAAAAAATGAAAAAAGAGAAAGAACTTTTTTGAGTTACATCCTTGAATTGAAGTCATAACTATTTATTTTTATTTACAAAATATCAATTTTCAATCTCTGGAAAGCATAAATTAAGAAAACCCACTCAGTTCAGACACCTTCAATTTGAATTTTCAAATTCAAAATATAATAAAAAATAAATTCAATTTAAATATAAAAGAAAAAATAAAAATTTATTAGTGAAACTGGAACCTTTCAAAACGAAACGAGTTTTTCTCATCAATTTCAACTTAATTCAATTAAAATAAAAAAGATATTGAATTGAATCCTTCAATCTCGACGATTCGATAAAAATAGGTTATTATTATTTCAAGTACGCCGCTATGGTGAAATCGGTAGACACGCTGCTCTTAGGAAGCAGTGCTAGAGCATCTCGGTTCGAGTCCGAGTGGCGGCATGGCATCTTGTAAAAGAGATACAATAAGTCCTATAATGAATTCAATTCCGAATTTGAATTTCGTATAATTAATTGGTTTTTGTACAACCACTTTTTTAAGAATTTTGATGATATTTTCTACTTTAGAACATATATTAACTCATATATCTTTTTCGATCGTTTCAATTGTAATTACAATTTCTTTAATAACTTTATCAATCGATGAAATCCTAGGACTATATGATTCGTCAGAAAAAGGCGTAATAGCTACCTTTTTCTCTATAACAGGATTATTAGTCACTCGTTGGATTTATTCGGGACATTTCCCATTAAGTAATTTATATGAATCATTAATTTTTCTTTCATGGAGTTTCTCGATTATTCATATGGTTCCGTATTTCAAAAAGCATAAGAATTATTTAAGTCCAATAACCGCGCCAAGTACCATTTTTACCCAAGGCTTTGCTACTTCAGGTCTTTTAACTGAAATGCGTCAAGCCGAATTATTAGTACCAGCTCTCCAATCACAGTGGTTAATCATGCACGTAAGTATGATGGTATTGGGCTATGCAGCTCTTTTATGTGGATCATTATTATCAGTAGCTCTCTTAGTCATTACATTTCGAAAAGTCATAAGGACTTTTTATAAAAACAATTTTTTTTTAAATGATTCATTTTCCTTTGGCAAAATCAAATATATGAATCAAAAAAGTAATGTTTTACTAAACACTTCTTTTTTTTCTTCTAAAAATTATTACAAGGCTCAACTGATTCAACAATTAGATCATTGGAGTTATCGTATTATTAGTCTAGGATTTATCTTTTTAACCATAGGTATTCTTTCAGGAGCAGTATGGGCTAATGAAGCATGGGGATCATATTGGAATTGGGACCCAAAGGAAACTTGGGCATTTATTACTTGGACTATATTTGCGATTTATTTACATACTCGAACAAATAAAAATTGGGAAAGTGTAAATTGCGCAATTGTGGCTGCTCTGGGCTTTCTTATAATTTGGATATGCTATTTTGGAGTCAATTTATTAGGAATAGGGTTACATAGTTATGGTTCATTTAATTTAGATTAACATAACATCTAATTGAATTTCAAATCTTTTTTTTTACAGACCCAGACGAATACAAATAGGAACAGCCTCTATAACTATAGAAACTAGTTCCATATGAACCGAAATAAAATTACTATTAATATAAGTAAGATAAGAATAGAATATAGGATACGAAAATTTCATGAAGAAAACTTCATGGAAACAGTCGAGAACCTTTTGAATCAAGTAGTGTAGTGATTCAAAAGGTTCTCGCAAAGACAAAAACCTATTTGATTACAATTCATTTTTACTTATTTTTTGACTTAAGTGAAACTTAAGAGAAAAAAAGAATTCAACGAATAAAAAAAAATGAAATTCTTTATTCATGAAAACTATCGATAAAAATAACTAGATATAATAGTTTCAACCTTGTCAACTGATAGTGAGAGAACAAAATCCGGATAAATACCAATACCTATTATTGGTAGAAGGAGAGAGATCGAAACAAATAACTCTCTCGGACCAGAATCAAAAAAATAAGAGTTTGGAACATTAAATAGCTTGTATCCATAGAACATTTGGCGTAACATAGATAATGAATAAATAGGAGTTAATACCATTCCAATTGCCATTACAAAAGTAATTAGTATTTTTGTTATTAAAAAATATTTTTGACTGTTGATTATTCCCAAAAATACTATCAATTCTGCAACAAAACCACTCATGCCTGGTAATGCAAGGGAAGCCATCGATAAGATACTGAACATCGTGAAGATTTTTGGGAGGGGAATAGCCATTCCACCCATTTCGTTGAAATAAACAAGACGTATTCTATCATAACTCGTTCCTGCTAAGAAAAAAAGAGCAGCGCCAATAAATCCATGAGAGATTATTTGTAAAATGGCTCCATTGAGTCCTGTATCGCTTATAGATCCAATTCCGATAATTATGAAACCCATATGAGATACAGACGAATAAGCGATTCTTTTTTTTAAATTACGTTGACCAGAAGATGTTGAAGCTGCATAGATTATTTGTATTGCGCCTATTATAATCAACCAGGGAGAAAATATAGAATGAGCGTGGGGTAATAATTCCATATTGATCCGAACCAACCCATACGCTCCCATTTTTAATAAGATTCCGGCTAGAAGCATACAAGTACTATAATGTGCCTCCCCATGGGTATCTGGTAACCATGTATGTAAGGGTATAATCGGTAATTTGACAGCAAAAGCAATAAGAAATCCAATATAGAATATTATTTCTAGTGCCACAGGATACGATTGATTAGATAATGTTTCAAAATTTAATGTTGGTTCATTGGAGCCATATAAACCGATACCCAGAACTCCTATTAATAGAAAAATGGAACCTAGCGCAGTGTACAAAATAAACTTTGTAGCTGAATACAGACGTTTCTTCCCCCCCCACATAGATAGAAGTAGATAAACGGGAATTAATTCTAATTCCCACATGATGAAAAAAAGTAAAAGGTCTCGAGAAAAGAATGATCCTATTTGACCGCTGTACATTGCTAACATCAGGAAATGGAATAATCGGGAATCCCGAGTAACTGGCCAAGCCGCTAAAATAGCTAAAGTAGTGACAAATCCTGTCAGTAAAATAGGTCCTATAGAAAGTCCATCTATTCCCAATCTCCAGTAAAAATCAAAAAAATTGATCCATTTATAATCCTCCGCTAGTTGAGTTAATGGATCGTCCAATTGGAAATGATAAGAGAATGTATAGGTCGTTAAAAGGAGCTCTAAAGAAGCTATACATATAGTATATATTCGAATTACCTTATTTCCTCTATGAGGAAGAAAGAAAATAAAAGAACCTGCCACTATTGGTAAAACTACAATTATGGTTAACCAAGGAGAATAATTCGTGGTAAAGACAAGATAAAGCTAAACTTGGACCAAAAAACCCGTGCCCAAAATAAAATATATTATGAATATGATTTTTTTTTGAGTACGGGTTTTTGTCGGTAAAAAAAATCAACTGTATTCAAAGTGTATTTAAGTGGTTTTTTATGGAACGTATTTAATAGGCTAGACCCATGCTTCGAGTTGTTTCATGCCATAAATAAACTCGAACGCTCAAAAAATCGGTTGGACAGGCAGATTCACATCTCTTACAACCGACACAATCCTCGGTTCTTGGAGCAGAAGCAATTTGCTTAGCTTTACATCCATCCCAAGGTATCATTTCTAATACATCTGTTGGACAGGCTCGAACACATTGAGTACATCCTATACATGTATCATAAATCTTTACTGAATGTGACATTGGATCTATCAATTTGAAAATGTCATAAATCTTCGATCTAGTAAACTTGTAGATGAATCAGATATTTGAACACCAGATGAATCAATGATTTTACCAGAATTTTTCTAGTCAATCGAATTCAGAATAGATTCATGAGATTGGGCCAAGATACTTTGATTTCTTACCTTTTTATCAAATTTACATATCATCATACATGCTAATTTAAATTGATGACTATTCTAATTTCTATAATTAATACTACTTATTTATTCAACAAATTCGATTGATTGATACAAGTTGATTTTCTGTTACGATAAATTGATGAAACAATAGCCAACCCAATAGCAGCTTCAGCGGCTGCAATAGCTATAACAAAAATTGAGAAAATATCCCCTTTTAACTGCCGACTATCAAAAAAATCCGAAAATGTTACGAAATTTATATTAACTGCATTCAGTATAAGTTCAAGACACATAAGTGCCCTAACCATATTTCGACTCGTGATCAATCCATAGATACCCATAGAAAATAAATAGGCACTCAAAACAAGTACATGTTCGAGTATCATTGAACAACTCCTTATTAATTTGGATTCATTTTTTAATATGAACAAGAATTCAACAGATTCAATTGCCTATAATATAACAAGTCCAAAACAAAGGATTTATCCATGAAGAGTCTTCAATCTTCAAATTGAAATATAATTGAAAAGAAATGGATTTGATAACACAGAACAAAGTTGAATGTGGATTGCTGTTATGTTAATAGTGATAAAGATTTATCATTGACGAGCAACAGCAATTGCACCTATTAGAGCAACTAAAAGAATTAGTGAAATGAGTTCAAATGGAAGAAAAAAATCGGTTGATAAATGAATTCCAATTTGTTGACTATTACCTATCAAATCTTGCTCTAGAATCTGGTTTGATTTTGTCGTCCAAATAATCGCGTACCAAGATGTATCTAGAATAGTAGTAATTAGTGAAATAAAAATACTTGTACAAACTAATGAAGTAATCCCATTCCCAACAGTCCAAAGATTCAAATCTTTGTCATATTCTGAACTATTCATGAACATAACAGCAAATAGGATTAAAACATTTATAGCTCCTACATAAATAAGGAGCTGTGCAGCCGCTACAAAATGGGAGTTTGATAAAATATAAAATAAGGATATACAAACAAGAACCAATCCCAACGAAAAGGCCGAATAAATTGTATTCGTAAGTAATACCACTCCCAGACCTCCTAATATAAGAACTGATCCCAGAAAAACTAAAAGAAAGTCATGTATTGGTCCAGGCAAATCCATTTTATGTAAAATATAAAAAAATCGAAATGTCTTTCATGATTTTATTGACCCGACCGGGAAATTTTTTATGATTTATTCCTAATCTAATTGAATTAAATTCGAATCTAATAGGTTAAAATTGATGTAGGTACAATTGGTGGACCAATATCATTTTTCTCTTTATTCGAAAGAAATGAAAAAGGATAGTTTACTTTGAAATTATCTATTTCAAACTAATTACCTATATTATTATTACGTATACGATTTTCAATCTAAATTAATTTTCAATCTAAATTAAATAAAATCGCACTTCTCACCAACCAATCAAGAGTTGGTTGGAATCTATAGTTATTGGCCAATCAAGAAAAAAATAAAGAACTCATTCCTTACTTTAGAGCAAATTTAACCTTAATAAGTCGAAATTACTCTTTAATCAAAGGCTTTTTCCGTTTTTATTTGAGGCGAATTTAAAATTGTTCGAATTGTATAATCGTCAATTACTGATATTGGTAAACGACCCAAAGCAATTTGATTATAATTCAATTCGTGACGATCATAAGTAGAAAGCTCATATTCTTCAGTCATTGATAAGCAATTTGTTGGACAATACTCAACGCAGTTACCACAAAAGATACAAATTCCGAAATCAATACTGTAATTAAGCAATCGTTTCTTTCGAATACGAGTTTCCAATTTCCAATCTACAACGGGTAGATCTATAGGACATACACGAACACATACTTCACAAGCAATGCATTTATCAAATTCAAAATGGATTCGTCCGCGGAAACGCTCCGATGTAATTAATTTTTCATATGGATATTGAATAGTTACAGGTAAACGATTTGCGTGGGATAAGGTAATCATGAACCCCTGACCAATGTACCTTGCAGCTCGTACTGTTTGTTGACCATAATTCATGAACCCAGTTACAATAGGGAACATATCGTAAAGATTTATGAATAATTTGATGTTTGTTTCTTTCTCTTGTTTGAGAAAAGTCGTAAATATAGAATATCGTATTCCTTATTTCCTTTACAATGAAAAGAGTTGGGAAGAAGTTGTTAATAATAGATTACCGAGAGAAATGGGTAAAAGAAATTTCCATCCAAGATTTAATAATTGATCCATTCTTAGTCTAGGTAAAGTCCATCTTGTTGTGATAGAAATGAACAAAAACAAATAGGTTTTGGCTAATGTAATAAAAATACCAATTGTCGTTCCAAAGACTGTACCTACTTTAATTATTTCAAATAGTTCAGGAACGAATATGTAGGGAATAGAGATGTTCCAACCGCCCAAATAAAGAACTGTTACAAATAACGAAGAAACTAATAGATTTAAATAGGAAGCAACGTAAAATAAACCAAATTTGATACCTGAATACTCCGTTTGATAACCTGCTACTAATTCTTCCTCTGCTTCTGGTAAATCAAAAGGTAATCTTTCACATTCTGCTAGGGAAGAAATTAGAAAAACGAGAAACCCTATAGGTTGACGCCACAAATTCCACCCCAAAAAGCATATTTTGACTGGGCCTCAACTATATCAACTGTACTTAAACTATTAGATAATCATAGTCGTTGGTAACATCACTGTTCCTATCGCTATTACAGAACCGTACATGAGATTTTCACCTCATACGGCTCCTCCAAGGCCACCAATAAATCTAAGGACCGGTTCGATATTTTTTATGTTGATATGTTTGTTGATATGTTTGGAGTATAAATAAATATATATAGATAAAATAGAGCAAAACCTTTCGAAGGTCCCGAATTAGACCAATGGAATTCTGTCTGCTATAATAATAACTAAAAAAAGACTTCTGAATTGATCTCGTCCTTTAATAATTTCAATTTTTTTTTTATTGAGTAATAACTTAATTCTTCAATAAAATACTCCTTGTAAAACTACAATAGATATTTCAACCTATCTTTTTTCGATTATGAAAAAAAAAATTATAAAGTAGTTCATCTATCATGACACACGATTTTTATGAATATATGAAAGAATAAAAAGATCTTTTTATTTTTTCGTTCCTATTCTTCTTTCTTAACGAGGGGACTTAAAAAAAGGATTATTTCGTTCCTGATAGTCATTTTTTTAATCTGTGGATAGGAGGATACTCTGGATCGGAATCGTGGGGAGTACTGCTTGATCATTTCTACCAACTTAAAGCCCCAATTAGGATTCTTTTTTTTTTTATACAAAAAAATATCCTTTTGGATAATTTACCTAAAGAATCTCCATTACTAATCCTTTATGTATTTTTGTGTTCCTAACCATCCACTCATTTTTGTTCAATCACGCGTTATGGTAATACATAGAAACGATAATGAAAACTCTACACGGTTGATCTTTTGAACCCGCTTCAAGACAGGATAACTAATCCCTGAATCTTGGGGTAAAGGTCTTGCTTATATTTCCTTTCTTTTAATTCTTGTACATAGGAAATGAGACTCAATCGTTTTACAGCTAATTTAGAAGCTGTTTTTTTCACTCATATAACTATCGGATTTAGTTCATCGGCTTGAATGATGAATAAAAAATGGAGATATCTATTCAACTTATTTACTCAAAATAACGGAATAAAAAAAGTTTATGTTTAAACGAATCGCACGTAGAGATATTGATAACACACAAAGAGTTAATGGTATTTCATAACTAATCGATTGAGCAGCGGCTCGTAGACCACCTAAAAAGGAATATTTATTATTTGATCCATATCCTGACATAAGAAGTCCAACGGGAGCAATACTTGAAATGGCAATCCATAAAAAAACACCGATATTGAGATCAGATAAAACAAGGTGATAGCTAAAAGGAATTACTAAATAACTTAGTAAAATGGATATAACTGCTATAGATGGTCCTATACTGAATAAACGAGTATCTCCTCTAGACGGAAGAAGATTCTCTTTGAAAATGAGTTTTGTCCCATCGGCTAGAGCTTGAAGAATTCCCAAAGGACCGGCGTATTCAGGCCCAATACGTTGTTGTATTCCTGCAGATATTTCTCTTTCTAACCACACAATGACGAGTACTCCTATTGTGATTCCCAATACAAGAGTAAAAATAGGTACAAGAATCCATATGATTCCATAGATCTCATTTAAGAATTCCAATCTGGAAAAAGAATTGATATCTTGTACTTCTGTTGTATCAATTATCATTTCAACGATCAACTTCTCCCATAATGATATCTATGCTACCTAGTATCGTCATAATATCAGCCAATTTCATTCTTTTAACTAACTGGGGAAGAATTTGCAAATTGATAAAGCCAGGTGGTCGAATTTTCCATCTCCACGGAAAACCGCTCTGATCTCCTATTAAAAAAATTCCCAATTCCCCTTTTGGTGCTTCAACTCTTACATAAAGTTCTTGCTTCGGCAATTCAAACGTGGGAGACGGTTTTTTACTAATGAATCGATATTCAAAATCATTCCATTCTGGATCTTTTTCTTTATCAAAGCATCGGATTTCTAAATTCTCATAGGGACCGCCCGGAATTCCTTCTAGAGCCTGTTGAATAATTTTTATAGATTCCGTCATTTCACTGATTCGGACTAAATAACGAGCTAATGAATCCCCCTCTTTTTGCCACTGGATTTCCCAATCAAATTCGGCGTAACATTCATAATGATCAACTTTACGAAGATCCCATGGTATTCCGGAAGCTCGTAGCATTGGTCCTGATAAACCCCAATTTTTTGCTTCTTCTCCGCTAATAATGCCCACTCCCTCAACTCGTTCTAAAAAAATAGGATTTCGTGTAATAAGGTTTTGATATTCAGAAACCGCTGTTAAAAAATAATCACAGAAATCCAAACACTTATCTAGCCATCCATGAGGTAGATCGGCCGCGACTCCTCCGATACGAAAATAATTATGCATCATTCTCATACCGGTGGCAGCTTCGAATAGATCATATACTAATTCTCTTTCTCTGAAAATATAGAAAAAAGGAGTTTGTGCACCAATATCTGCCATAAAAGGGCCAAGCCATAATAGATGAGAAGCTATACGACTCAACTCTAACATAATTACTCTGATATAACTGGCTCTTTTAGGTACTTGAATATTACCCAACTGTTCTGGCCCATTTACGGTTATTGCCTCTGTGAACATAGTAGCTAAATAGTCCCAACGTGTTACATAAGGCAGATATTGTATAACTGTTCGGTTTTCCGCAATTTTTTCCATCCCTCTGTGTAAATAACCCAATATTGGCTCACAATCAATAACATCCTCACCGTCTAGAGTAAGGACGAGTCGAAGAACACCATGCATTGATGGGTGGTGAGGTCCCATATTGACCATCATGAGGTCTTTTCTTGTAGTTGTTCCATTCATAGGTTATTCCTCGATTCATTCTTTCATGAATTGCTGAAAACAAAAAGAAGTTTATCAAAATTTAAGATTCAATATCTAATAAATCAAATAATTCAAGTTACTTCTTTAACGAGTTTTTGATTCCCGAATATCCAGTTGACTAATTAATTCTTTATAACGGACTCTATTTTTCTTTGAAAAATAAGACAGCAGCCGTTGGCGTTTTCCCAGGATTTTCCGTAGACCTCTTTGAGATAAATAGTCTTTTCTGTGCAATTCCAAATGGGAAGTAAGTCTTCGTATCTTATTGGTGAAACTAACTATTTGAAATTCAATAGACCCCCTCTTTTCTTTTTTTTCTTCTTGTGAAATAACTGAAATGAATGAATTTTTTATCATAAAACGAAATCTTCTATCCTCTTTTTTTACTAATAATAAAAAAAAAAGAAGTCAATTTTACCGATCAGTAAGAATAATGACAGTTTGGTATACACAAAAATCTTAATTTCTTTAATTCTCAAAATTTTATCAAATAAAATGAATCAATTCAATTTATTTTTTGGATAGGAATATGAAAGGATGATATATTTCTACACTTCCAAAATAAAATTTGAACTAACTTTAATAAAAAAAGAAGAATTTTTTAATTCATTTATTATAAATCTAATGGATATTGAGACATGCCTTCTATTAGTATAGTATTCATGTATCAGAATGGAATGTGTGCATCTCTTTCTTTGATATATCCAATATGGGAGTCTGTGAGATAATGTAAAAACATATCATTAATGAATTTGAAATCGCGGATACATATGTATCCTTACCATACTGAAACGGCTTCCATTATTGGTATGAAACCAATATCGATTCATACAAGCTAAATCTTCTAATCGATAATTAGGCCAAAGAAAGAACTTTAATTTAATTATTTTTTTTTTATCTTTATTAAAACGTTTACTTTTATACAAGATTTTACCCCATTTTTTGTTTTTGACGTTATTGCACATAACATTTCGAGTCCGTGAATTGAAACAAATTAGAATTCTTAATTCTCTACGCCGTTTAGTGGATAAAATTGTTTCAGGAACAAACAAATCATAATCATTTTTGTTTCGATTTTCAATCATTCTTTGATGTTTTGTAAGGGATTTCTCAAAAGGGTTCTTATCAACATACTTTCTTTCTCGGTATCTTTGATTAATTAGGGACTTATTCTTATGAACTAATGAAATATTTATAGTTTGATACATAATAAATTGCCCGTCATTTTTTATCGACAAACGAACTGGTTCGATAATTAATATTCCTTTTTTTATCAATTCGTTAAGAGTTAAATCCTTTTGAATCATCAGAATATCTAAACTCATCTCTCCCCTTTGAATAGAGGATATAGCAATTTCTCTTGGATTCATCAGTCTAAGCAGGAGACAATATACTTTGATATTATTGATTATTTTTTGATTAAAAGAATCATCCCATCTTAATTGAAAACGTAAATATCTTTTTAGTAAGAAATCAAGCTCTGCTTCCGTGTTGCTCTTGTATTGTTTTTTCTTTCGACGTTTTCTTATATCTCTATTTCGGCCCGCATAATCTTCTTCAATATCTTTTTCTTGGTTTGAGAGAACTGATCCAAGATTGCCTTGGTTTTGTGCATCTGATTCAAGATTCCCTTGGCCTGTAGATTCTTTTTCTTCGTGATTTCGATTTTCTAATTCAATAGATTTTTTATCATTCGATAATAGAAGAGGATCTCCCTTTTTCTTTCTAGTGATGTTTTTATTTTCACTAAAATTTTCATTTCTATTAAAATGGAAAAGAAGTAATTTGATTGGTATGATCCACGGTTTCATTTTATATGTATTAAAAAGTAGTACAAATTCTGGGAAGAACCAAAGTTTCATATTTGATATGGGACGACTTAGTATTTCTTCATTCATTCCCATCCAATCAAACAAAAACCTTTTTGATTGGATGGATTGATTTCGTGATCTTTCGAAATTGAAAGATAAAAAAGGCCTTTTTTATCAATTAGTTGATAATTATTAACCCCATTGTTAGTATTTTTTTTACTATCAGTAGTGATATCGATCCAAGACTCAATATCTACTTTATTTCTAAGATAAAAATGGAAAATTCTCCAATCAACAAATTTTCTATCTGGAAATTTTTCAAGATTCAGAATATCATTTTCTCCTAAATAATTAGGGATAGGGATCATACTTCCTGGTATATGAAATAATTTTTGTTTTTCTATATTGTAATTATAAGGAATCTCTTCTTTTTTATTTCTACATAATGGTGATACATAAATATATGAATCTTTCTGATCTTTAGAATTAAGAAATTTATAAGAGAAAAGGTCATATCCATAGTATTTTTTAAAGTTATATTTTTGATTCGGTAATGAATTTGAATCAAATTTATTCAATTTTTTGTAATGAATTAATCGTTCTTTTTCCGCCAAATAAGTTTTGTTTAATTTTGGATTTTGATTCATACGTCGTTGAGTGATTTTATTTCGCCATTTTAGTGGTACTAATCGATACCATCTAATAGAAGATAAATCATATTGATAATGACTCCGTAACCAATTTTTCCATTGATCTATTTCCGAATTCTTCTGTTTTAATTCAGAATGAAATAGTCCTTGTGTTTTAAAAGAATTCTTTATCTCATTCTTAAGAAAAAGGGATGTTTCGTGATATTTAAGAACATATCTTAGCTGATATAAGTTAATAACTTTTGTTTGGTATAATTTGTAAAATACATATGCTTGGGATAAGGAGGAGGGGTCACAAAAAATCTTTGAATTTGTATTACGAAAATCAGAAAACAAATTTTTTATAGTTAAAATAAAACGAATTGTATTTTTATTTGTTTCATTATTAGAAATATATTTATCAATGAGTTTTCTTGATAATTCAAAAACAAGTTGTGTATTCATCCTGGGAATATTAATGATACATAGAACAATATCTATATATATCCTTTCAATTAAAAATAGTAAAATATAATATGATTTACGGATTAATCGAATATTTTGTCTTTTTAATTTCTGCCAATTGCTTTTTATTGATGTTATTAGTTTAGCGCGAGAACTTATTTTATTCCAACTAATATTTCTTTCCGGAAGTAAAAAATTCTTCTTCTTATCTTTTGTAATTTTTTCTATTTGATTTATGATTGTTTTTTTTCTATCAGACAGATCCCTCATTTTTTTTTCTGTTAATGAATAATCTGTCAAATCATTAAATTGAATTTGAATGGGCGATTCTTGAATCATCCTATTATTGATTGTCCAATCTTTTCTTTTTTAATTTCACTCCATTCCGATATTTCTCTTAATCGAAATAATAGAATTGAGTTTTTTTTGAAAAGTTTTTTTATTATTTCTTTTAAAAATAGAATGTTTTTGCTGACCCATTTTTTTCTTTCTTGTGAGACATTTCGAAAAATTTTTGTTTTTTCTTTTAAAAACTGTATAACTAGAAAAGACTTTTTTTGCAATTTTATAATTTTTTTTTTTAGTTCTTTTAAAATAGGTTCAAAAAATGAACGTCGTTTTCGGGAGAACCAAAAGGAAATTCAGTTTCCATCCCCCATACTGTTAAAAAACAAAAATCGTTTTTTTGTCCTTTCTTTTTCAACATCTCTTTCTGATTCTGAAGTAATCCTATCTTGGATCTGTGCCAAGGTTGAAGGCAAAAGGGAAACAGAATCTTTATTTGAATACCGTCCGTCAACCAGTTCTTTGGAAATTCTGTTTCGGATAATTGAACCCCATTATAGGTACATTTAATATGCATTTCTCTATTCCAATCCTTTAGGTCCTCAGACCACTCAGGAAATTGAAATAATAACATACGAACTATATTTTTCGTTATTATCAATGAAGGTAATAGAATATATTTTCTAAGAAAAGATTGAGTTACTAATACATAACCTCTTATTACTTGAGCGAATAGAATGCTATCCCAAGCTTCCGCTATTTCGATTCGTGCTTTCTCCTCTCTTTTTTCTTCCTCTTTTTTTTTCTCATTTTCCTTTGTCTTTTCCTCCGTATAATCCGAAATTATTAATTCTCTTGTTTTTTTATACCTCTTGTTTTTAAAAATTAATTTCATCATCCCGGATATATCAAAAGAAAGGGATTTCTCTATTCTGTCGAAAAAAAGAGGAGAATGCACATTTGCTTGA
>JBBMOL010001709.1:0-33740 GCA_037954665.1 Laguncularia racemosa | reverse complement strand
AAGTACAATAGCAATTGGTTTGTGAATGGATCACGGTCCATAATGAACCGAATTGAACCAAGGGAGAACTGGTCTTATGTTCCTCCTCGTGACTGTGATTAAAGCTTGAAGTGATCGGCTATGTGTATTAGTTACTTAGGTTATTTTTCCATAATTGTAGTAGGGTATAAATACTTGTTATTTAGGTTTTGTAAAGGAAATTTTGTTTTGAAAAATAATAATTCACATGTTATTACTATGAGGAGGCTCTCCTTTCATGCATAAACTCTTATCAATTCTTCTAGAATTGTGGGGAGTTGGATTTGATTTTTGTTGTGTGTAATATCAACAATATCAAATCAATCCTAATTCCAACTAGTGCGTAACATCTGGCAAGGAATTAGCTCTTCTTTTCTCTCTCTTGTTCATGCAATTTAGGGTTTATACAAGTTAGGTTTCACGCCAATTGGTGGGGAATTGTTACTTTGTTTGTTCCATCTTTGATTTATATTGCAATTGTCCTTTGAGCACATCATGAAGTTTGTGAAAAATTTCACTACAAAGACAAAATGAGGCACCGTTTTTACTTAAAGAAAGAGTGGACAACACAACATCGGGAAGTATCTCACTGAACTAGCAAAACCTAAAGGAAAATATTTAGGAAAGTGCCTCTATGAGTTGACTAATCAACAACAAAAAGTGTCTCTTCAAACTAGCAACCTTAAAAGGAAAATGTTTAAGAAAGTGTCTCTTTAGGTTAACTAATCAACAATGGGTAGTATCTCTTTAGAATAGCAATCCTAAAAGAATAATGTTTAGGAAAGTGCCTTTATAAGCTAATTAACTTATAACGAGAAGTGTCTCTTTAGACTAGCAATTCTAAAAAGGAGATTGTCTAGGAAAGTTCTTTTATGAGCTAACTAATTGATAGTGGAAAGCATCTCTTTAGTCTAGCAATCCTAAAAAGGAGATTATTTAGGAAAGTGCCCTTATGGGTTAACAGCGAAAGGTGTCCCTTTAGACTAGCAACTCTAAAAAGGAGAATGTTAGGAAAAGTGCCCTTATAGGTTAACTAAATAATAGTGGGAAGCATCTCTTTATTGGACTAGTAACCATAAAGGGGAATGTTTAGAAAAGTGCCACTATAGATTGACTAACTGATAACTAGAAGTGTCTCTCCAAACTAGCAAGTCTAAAAGAAGAATGTCTTAGAAAGTATGAGTAGATTAACTAACAGCGAGAAGTGCCTTTTTGGACTAGAAATTCTAAAAAAGAGATTGTCTAGGAAAGTACCCTTATAGGTTAACTAACCAACAACAAGAAGTGTCTCTTTAAACTAGCAACCTTAAAAATGAGAATGTCTAAGATAGTGCCCTATTAGGCTAACTAGTTGAAAACAGGAAGCGTTTGTCTAAACTAATAATGCAAACAAGGATGTTTAGGAGGGTACCCTAATAGGCTAAGTAACCGATGAGGGGATTGAACTTCTAGCTGAGATTCCTATTTTTCAAAGGATGGTTAAAAGTTCCTAAATTTAAGGATAACTTGAGATTAAAGCTATTCCGAAGTAGATGCTCTTATAAACTCAAGGATTAAAAGGCTAAAATATCTACATGTAAACTTTAATTTTTTTAAAAAGAAATGTTGGGATAAAATCTAAAATTTTCTTTTTGAAGAATTTCTAACAAGGGACCCCATAGGTTCCTAAATTTTCTTTTTTTTTTGAAAGTATTATACAATTTTGGATGGCAGTCATTAGGCTAATTGCCTAGCAATCATTTGCTTCTTAGAGGACTACCTATTTTCAAATTTCTTTCTTTTTTGAGGTGCTAATTTTCAAACTTTAGGTAAATGACCTCTTAATTTTGAGGCATATGACCTCTTAAATTTGAGAGGATGACTTGCCTAGGAGATTTCAAATATAATCTTTCTTGATTGGTTTAGTCTAAAAGGTGTCACACTCTTAAACATCTATGTGTAACAATTCACTACATATCTTATTTAAGTAGAAATACACAAAGACTTCGAATACTTACTACGTGGGTTTGTAATCAAATTTTAACTTATGAAAACATGATTATTAACTTTGAAAACCATTTGATGAAATCAATTATTTGAAAATAGATCAAAGTACTAAAAGATACTAGAACCATCATTATAAACCTTGATATCATTCTATCCTCTACCCTAAACCTATAAGCAATTGCATCTATTGATTGTATAGTATAGTGGATATTAATATTGAGTGTCGATCCCACAAAGATAATGATCACTAGTTTAACCCTTTTGCTATTATCTAATCTAAAAAATTGAATGAGAAAATTATTTAGAAAATTAAGGAAAATAAGAAGTAATTTTAAGAAAACAAACAATCTATAAAAGCGTACTCGGATATTGTACCCCCTTAGAATTACCAATGTAATTAACTAATTATTATTCAATTTTATTATTGTATTCTTAGACTGTGGGAATTCTTAATTTGAACTAATAGTTCTCTTAAGTCTACTATTTCCTAGTTTTAGGTTGATTAATTAGAATTTCTTCCTAATTAAAACCCTTAGAATTGTATTATCTTCACTTTGTGAATTCCATCAATAGGTTTAACTTTAATCCGAAAGATTTATGTCATCCTATCTCTAGGGTTGTATGCAACTCCTTTCAATTATACTACATGTATTCAAATATAGGATCTCTTGATCTTTATGAATGAAATCAGACTTCAAACTAATACATTGGAAATATTAATTTGAAAATGAAAAACATATAATTAAATCACATGAATAACAATAATCTTATTGAATAATAAACCTGATAATCACATTCATTTTAAGATTCTTCATACTTGAGTATAAAAGAAAACTAAGCTAGTATCATATTGAAATTGAAAATGAGAATACAAAAATAGTGAATAAGGAAGAACATCAATAAGATAGAAATAACAATAAAATCTATCACTAAAATATTATTAATCTAAAACTTCTATCTTCTCTCTGATGAAACTTTGTACCCTTTTTATATCCATCAATCACTTCCCATCTAGGAAAGTTTTAGTTTCCTAGAATAAAACTATAATCTTCATAGATAAGGAAATATCACTTTAATATGCAAAAATGACTTCTCGAGGAAATAGAAAACTTAGTTTCTCATGAAAGGAAATGGAATCTTCAATATGAATAACTCTTTAGGAAAGTGAAATTGAGCTTGGAAAATTAATTTAAAAAGTTAACCATTTGCTTAGAATAAGTATGGCATAGTTGTGCTAACTCCTGTATACCCTTTTGTCTTGAAAACTCTAAAATTTGCCTTTAATACACCTTCTATCATGAGCATGTACTTGGCCGTCCTCTTGTATGGTTGCTCCATCAAGCTATTTTCTTACTTTGTTCAACACGGCTCCAAACACGGTCATGTTACACTCCGTGTCATGCTTCCCAATTTATAACATTGATATTTTTGCTTTGAATTTCCCATAATTCTTTTGATTTCATCAAAAATTACATTTCAAAGCTCTAAAATCAAAATAAAGGCCAATTAAGTGAAATTTGTCTAAAATATAAGAAAATTAAACTGAAAACTATTGTAAATGTTACAAATCAATAAATATTTTTTAATAATTATCAAACCTCCAAGGCTACAAGGCCTAAATCAAAGTCCATGTCCATCACACAATCTATAAACCAACCAAAACCACAGTATGTAAAAGTCCATCAATGAAACAAAAGAGTTTATATTTGCTCTCAACTCTTAGAAATGGAAAATAGTCAAATGATAATAGTTAGATTTACGACGGTTCTACTAGTTGCTCCCCTCAACCCATAACTCGATGTTAGAACAGTAGCCATAATAGCCATGCACATTCTTACATGTCATGTATACCTATTTCTAATGCATTAGTATAGACTCATTAAGTTATTAAATTTAAGGCAAAATAAGCAACATAAGAGTACTTATGACTCTAGACACCCTCGGGGAAAAAAGGGAGTCTGACCTTACTCAATAGGTATCCGAGGCCTATCATGGTATATCTAGCTACCATCATCGAAATCATAATTGATATTGATACCATCAATGATAACATAGTATAGTAAAACTCATTCGAGTGTTTGTTCCAAATGTTAGGCTGCCATTATAGTTATGGTCCATTCAACTACCATATACGTTTCTTATAACACATATAGCATCTAGCTGACATCTCTCTACTTGCATAGTCGCTTCATGTGTGTACTAGCCTTATCAATCACTTGCCTTACTACCTTTGTGGCTTGAGCACCTAACTATCATATCATCCCAATATTCTAAACTATAACCAAAAACCCAATCTAAGGTTATCACCCTTCAGATCAAGTGATCAAACACATCCAGCATTACAAATACTTAGGTTAAGTTTAAGTATTAATTCATTTAGTTTTCTAACTTTAGCACGCAACACATAACTATTCCACACCTAGAAAGGTAGAGCTAGAAGACGATCTTCTATTAGTTGATTCCTTGAACTCGATTAGAGAACAATATACAGTTAAAATATAATTATTGATTAGTATTAGTATCTAATTAATTTAATTAATATAATTAATGATTTAGTTATATTTAACTACCAATTAAGCCCATGATTATTAACATCGCATGCAACTAAATGTAATACCCATTTTGGGTTGTAGACTTATATAAAGGTTTTAGATAAATCCATTATTTTATTCTAATTATTAATCCGATATTTCCTTTAATTAATTAGTGAATCGACCTATTAATTGAACTAGTTTAGAGGTTATGAACCGATTAGGATAAGATTGAACTGATTAGAAATAATTAAATTTGGTTCATCTTTAAGGGTTTAACCCTAATCTATTTTATTTTAATTTTTTTACTTATAAATACCATTTTTATTTTAATTTTGGACTAGTTTGGTCCTTTTAAGGGGATAAGTCTTTTTCCTTTTATTATTCTTTAATTATATACTATTTATTAAAAAGGCCTTATGTTAATATGTGTATTTAGTTTTGAGTCCAATATTATAGTTTAAGCCCATAAACACATTTTACTTTGGTCAATATGTTCATAAAGATTAAACACACTCATGAAAATCATATTGATCCAAAACTTTAATTGCTTGTTGGGTGAAAATGGTTTTGAATTTGATAAAATTCTTTTTAAAACTCCAATCTTAGAGTAAATCTTTACATGGAAAAGTAATTATCTCAAAACACATCCAAAAGTGAGTTTTTATGATTTTGGTTGAAGAAAACGAATTAAAATTGAATTTTATGAAGAACAGTTTAAATATCATGAAGAACACAAGAACACATTCAAGGCATTCAAATACAACTTGGTGAGTTGGATAATGAGTCAACTCACTTTAACACTTTTCATTAATGATTCAATTATGATTATGCATCAAACGTATCAAAAAATGAACATTGAAAGGCAAAATTTCCAAATTTATCATGCACATTACGTATCATTTAAACTTCATTAAGTCAATCATAACTTTGCATTAATTAACTAGTTTTCTAGATTTCAGTTTCCATGAAGAAGCATCACTATATCAAGCATAACTCATTCATTTCAATTCCAAATCATATCAAACAAAAGCCATTTGATCCCTAATTTATCTCTCTATCAATTTGTTTAAGAATTTCTTGATTTTATGTAGATTAAACACCTTTTATCTATTGTCCAATCTTTGGTTATGACTTTGTAACTTAAAATTATCTTATCTTATTCATTTTAGCTCTGAATCACTTCAAACTAAAGGCATAATTTTCTAAATCTTTTCCTTTTTCAAAATCAACACTTACTCTTAATTTTACATCAAATTAGCAACCCATTTTTTCAAATTACATTCTAGAAATGAATTTTAACTCAAGCTCAACCACTTTTACTCATTATTTCACCAACCATTGACGTTTCAATTCCTTACTTCCTATTATCATTTCTAAATCAAATTGCACCAATTAACACTAATTTCAAATCATCAAAACATAATTTTTATCATTTCAAATACCCATTTAACATGGTATATTTCAACCAACACTTAAATCATGGTCATTTCATCATTTTTCTTCCAAAAATGCATCTAATTAACTACACTTCTTATCAAGACATTAATTACACATTTCTTATCATCAATTTACCAAAATCAATCAGGAACACACCCCTTTATTAATCCCACTCTATGAAACATACATATATACTCATATTCGTCAACTTAAAACTACAAACATCAATCTACTTCTAATACAACTTCAATTAACAATCCAATTAACAACAAAACATAATAATTCATCAATCAAACACATATCCAATCATCAATGCCACCACTAACACCCCTATACCTAAATTCACTTCAATCAAACATCAATCACACACAAAACTTTAAATTAAATAAGTAATTGAGTACTTACCTCACTTCTTTATTCTTGAAAGCTTCTAACAACTACCAAACAAGGAGATTAACCTTCCTATTATTAATTCACCTTCATAAACTCGAAATTATCCATTAGTACCTCAACAAAACTTATATATCACTTAATACTCTACAACATGTCTTAATTTTAAACACCATTATGTTGCTCTTAAAGAACTACAATCTTGAAATTGAGCTTCTACCTTGCAAAATTGCAATTAAATGTTTAAATCAATACATGTACCTATAGATAAAAAAAATTCTATACATCATATCTAATTTCTAGAACTTGAAATTGCAAATTTTACCTAGGACTAGTCATGGTCACATTCCATTTTCCTTGCCACTTCTTGATCTTCACTTCCTTGTTCAATTTCCTTGATTAAACATCAAATTTAACTTAGAATTAGCTACAATTGCATCTTAAAATCTCCACTTCTACTTAAATGGTTCCATTACTTACCTAATCAGTCTCTTTAGGCTTGAATTTGGCTAAATTGTTAGCCATAGAACTCCATGCATGAGCTTAAGGAAGCTTAATTCCAATTTTAATGGAGGAAAATGAGGGAAACTAAGAGAGAGTGATGTGTGAAAAAGAAAGAGTGTTTCCGTTGAGGGAAGTGAGGAAATAAGAGTTTTAGAAAAATTATAGGCTTAAATACTCTTTAATTCAAATTATATTGTAATTTACTAATATACCCCTCCATAACTATTGCACTCTAAGGGCAATTTGGTAATTTCTAATTATTAGATATCTAGATTTTTAAATTACTATCTTACCCTCAACATTTAATTACTAAAGTTTGGTTAACTTAGTAATTTTACTTCTAAAATTTTAATTTTTACCCTTAATTATATTTAATTATTATTTGAATTTTTAATTTGGTAAAATTTTGGGTATTTCTAATGGACTTCCTCACACTCTTAGTTTGAATTTTACTATTGACCATGATTTCAAAAATTAAGCTTTGTCTTGCAAGTGATATTGTTTAACCAATCTCTTAGGTCTATTTAAGGTTGTTAATATAAGCTTTACATAATCCATTTTTGATAAAGGGATATTGATGTAAAGGCCAATTTTGAAAGAATAAAAATTTCCAACCCAATTTTACAAGTTAAGAACCTTCAAGGAAAACTAAAAATGCTTACCCTAATCTCAAAAGCAATTTTCAACCTTAGCCTTTACAGTGTTCTAGTATTGTAGGTGAGTTGGTTTTGAGTTGCAATTTTTAAGGAGCTTGTAGAATTTTCGATTTTTGTGTTTGTCCCCAGTGTTTTCAAATCTTTTTAGGCTCACTTTTGGTTATGTATAAGCTTAATCACCTTGTTTGATTTTGCTTGAATTCTCTCTTAGACCGCTTTTTTCTTTTTTCTTTTTGTTTCTCTCTCTTGCTCTCTCTGTCTATTTTTTTTTTCCTTTCTTTTCTTCTCTTGGGGATTTTTGGCTTAAAGTGTTTAGGTTATGTGTGGTTTTTTAGATTTCAATGGACATATGTTATCAATGGAAATAGTTATTCTTGAATTTAGTACAACTAGAGTAATCATAAATCAATTTAATGTTTTCTCCTAATAAATGACCCTAACCTCCCATTTACCCCATTGTGGGGTGGTTCTGATGGGGTTTACTTTTAAAAATACTTCTTAAATCGGCTTAACAAGGTTGATAAAGGATATATTTGTTTACAGATGATGAAATGAATGCCTACCATCCTTTTAACCTTTGTAACAAATTTAAAACGGACTTTTATTAAGGAACGGGTCCAAACCTCACATTAATGACACTTATCTCTCAAGTTTTTAAGGGTTAGTGACTTGAGATGGTTTGTCTCTTTTCATCCTAAACCTTGCAATTGATGAGATAAAATAACTCATTTACCAAAAATTTCCCTTATTTGCTCCATTTGATGAGTCATGATGCCCTTATAGGTTATATGTACCTTTGTTTTGGAAAATTTTCCCCTACGCTTAGCTAGTTGGATTAGTCCTCTTCATGCCCTAGTTGCTTTGAAAACATGCTCCAAGAATTGATTTCCCTAAAAGCCTAGTTTACTGAAATGGATAAATCTTGATGGAGATAAGATTCAAGTTTAGCCTTAGGATTAGAGTGGTTAGGAAAGCCTTGTGTTTAGGCTTGGAGTGTTTAGGAGGCTTTATGTTTATCTTTAGATTGAGTAGAAGGTTTTGTGTTTGTGTTTTTCTCAAGTTGAGAGTAAGTTGTTGAGGTCATTTTCCTTGAATGAGATCCATTTCAAGAATTTTGGTTTAAAGTAAGTGATTATGATGTGCCTGAAAAGAGCAATTGCTTAAAAAGGGGCACTCCTCTCACGGAAAAAGGGTGTTTTTTCTCAAATATAAAAAAGCCCCCTAAAAACCTAATTTAAGTATTTATACTTGCACCCTTTTGGGGTTAAATGAAAAAAATCACAATATCCCACTATAGGGTGGCCGGTCCAAAGGAAATTTTACAACCAAATAAAATGCCCCATAAAGTTACAAAATAAAGGGTTCAAACATAAATTAAAGTAAAAAAATAATCTTCGGAGGCTAGCTTATGAGGGAACCCCGGGGTTTCAACTCATCCCGGTTCGGGTCGGTCCATGATAACCCACAAGCTGAGTCTTAGGATTTATCCATCGCCTTTGAAACCAAAAAAGCATCCCTGTTGGAAATACAATTCATAAAAAGATAAAAGGGGTTAGATAATAATTTATTCCGGGGTTTTGATCTTTTTGAAATGGGCCCTCTTTGCCAAGTTTTGAAATCCCAATTTTTTGTCCTAATGATAGGTCTTGTCGGATTTGATTCCATCATTCCTTGGACCTCAAAAAGTTTGACCTAAATCTTGCAGTTCAAATGCAGCAAGACTCTGTTTCCCAAAAAAATCCATCTGAAGGAGTACCTACGAATCCCAATATCTAAAATATATTAGATGATTGTTTTCTTTCCTCCTCTTAGGATGATCTCTCCTGTAAAAAAAACAAGGACTCATTTGATGATGTTTCCTCTATCTAAACACTTTCCAACGAGTTTTTTTCCCTTTTGACTCATCCTGTTTCTGATCCAGAGTCTTCAAAACAATTGGTCCAACTGTCTTTTTCCTTTAAAACCTCTAAAGGGTTTGGGCACAGTGGTGTTTGACATCTTTCATCTGTGGAACCCTTATCTTAAAGTGAAGGCATTTGTAGCTCTGCACCTCGAGCCTTAGGTGGTCAAATTCCATTTCTGGGAATGGTTTTAAGCCAAAATTACCAACTCATTTTCTCTAAGGCATGATAATCTCCCTTTGCTCTAGGTGGCTCCTGAAGGTGACCACTGGTGTGGTGGCAATGTCATCCTATCAATCCTTGTTGCAAATTTTTGTAAAAAGTTTTCAAGGTCCCGAAGTTGTTCATCAAAGGTCCTCCCCACCTCAACATTAAAACCCTGACCTCCACCAATTCGACAATGCTACATCACTCTTCCTCCATTCACACTATTAATAGACATTTTTGTGTATGCAATCTATTTGATGTACCAATGTAATGTCTAGTAATTGTAGCACACTTGCTTCAAAAAAACAATTCACGCCAAAAACCAACTCACTCCGCCACTTATACCTTTACATACAACACAATAAATTCACGCAACAATAATATGTTGCAACTCTTCACTTCCAGGGTAGCAACAAAAAAACTAACTAAAATGCTCCTTTTAAAATGGCAACAACAACAAGAAACGGCAACAACAACTATACACTCCATTTCCCAAACCGCAACTTACATACATACACGGCAACAAATTCAAAAGTGAAAACCCTTATGCAACTTTTGCCACAAATGGTAAGAATCAATTTCAAATTCAAATGAAATATAATCAATACCACTCTTAACTACTTGAAGTAAATGGATGTGTTTCAATTCAAATTGTTTCCTTTTCTTCACACAATTCAAATCTGGAAATTATACACTTTCACTTCCAATTTGCACAACACAACACCATATATGCTCCTACTCAATCACGGTGCATTTCTCCACTTGTATAACATTCTTCAACCGAAATAAACATAAGAAGGCAGCATTTAAATTTGAAAATCAATTCACTTTACTAATTGCAACTCCTCCACATTTGGTAAGATGCAAATTTTCAAATTCAAACAAGCACAATTAACTCCTTCACTCTTAATGCTTGTTTGAAATCAAATAACTTCCTTTCTTACACACTAATCAAATCTGGAAAATTGCAAATATCCTCCACAATTCTGAATTCAACAATGCAAAAACAAACACAATTCCCTTCCTACACAATTTGCACTTCCGAAATTGCACTACCTTCCTCTCCTTCACGGTGAAGTCAAGACAAAAAATTACAACAAGATGTCCACTTCTACAGACAACAAGTTTCAACTTCCCAAGTAAGATACTCACGCCAATTAGTACCAATACAAACAATTCAATTAATCCTCAATTTCAACAAGGATCAATCACGTAAACATCAAGGTAACAACAACAAAAAAATACATTCACTTATCCGAATTTCCACTCCCTTGCAATTCGGTTCACAAAGGTAATACCAAAAACTTTCAATTCCCAAAACTTCAATCAACAAAACCCTTCTCATATACCTTCAATTAACTTACGGCAAGATGGAAACAAAGGACAATCCTAATTGCAACAATTCCTCCTCTTAACCATAAGCAACTCACGGCAATAGGAAGATAACAATATAAGGATCAAAAATCTCAAATTCAACAATCCCTCCTCTTAACCTTAAGCAACTCACGGCAAGTGAAGATAAAACCAAATCAATTTCAAAACTCCAATTGCAACAATCCCTCTCTTAACCTTAAACCGTCACGCAAGATGAAGATAAACAATCATTTCCAAAACTCAATTGCAACAATGTGCCTCCTAAACCTTAACAGATTAACACATGGCAAAATGCAAGATTAAGACAATCATTTCGGAAATCAATGCACAACCCTTAATTAGTCTTCAATATGATGTGCTATTCCTTAACACTGAACATTGTCAATGACATTAGTCCCTTCGCAATCTTAAACTCCAAATTTTGATGATAGCTCTGATACCAAATGATGATGTGCCTAAAGGGGGGTCAAGCACAATCAACTAAAAAGGGATGAATTGTCAATGATCATCCACGCCACAAACAAAGGAAAAGCCTCAAATTCCAAATGAAATTCCGAAATTGTGATGAATTACAATATATCAAATGACGATTGCTAGAAGGGAAAACGAAATGGTATTCAAATTCAATTCAAAGGTGCTTTCAAATTTCGAAATTAGAACCCTAATTTCATAAGAACAAAAAGTACATAAAAGTAACTAAATCCTCACCAGATATGACTCACTAGTTTGGAATTAGGATCAACTTGTAATTTGTTGATATAACACACAACAAATCCAAGCCTACTCGCCACAATTTCACTAAGGAAATTGATAAGAGCAATTGCTTGAAAGAGGCACTCTCTCTCACGGCAAAAGGGGTGTTTTTTTTTCAAATATCAAAAAGCTCCCCAAAAACCTAATTTGCAAGTATTTATACTTGCACCCTTTAGGGTTAAAATGACTAAAAAAATCACAACTATGCCACTATAGGTGGCCCGGGCCTAAAGGAAAATTACAACCAAATAAAATGTCCCATAAAGCTTACAAAATAAATGGTTCAAACATAAATTACAAGTAAAAAAATAATCTTCGGCAGGCTAGCTTCTGATGGAATCCGTCGGTTCAACTCATCCCGGTTCGGTCGGTCCATGATAACCCACAAGCTGAGTCTTAGTGAGTTATCCATGCCTTGTGAAACCAAATAAGCATACCCTTTTGGAAATACAATTCATGAATAAGATAAAAGAGGTTAGAAAATAATTTTTTCCGAGGTTGATCTGCTTAAAAGGGGCCCCTCTTGCCAAGTTTTGAAACCCTTAAATTTTTGCCCTAATGATAGGTCTTGTGGTTTTTGTTTCCCCATCAGTTATGACCCTTTTAGTTAGCAACTGCATAAAGGTAATTTTTTTAACCAATATAGATGAGAGCCAAATATATTGCAAACCCAAATGATTGCTAAAAATTTCTTAAAAGATTGATGATAATGCTTAAAAATGAGTATTTATTTACAAAGATGATGACCTCCCCACAAAGAAGAAAACAACTATGATTGTAGATGACATCTATTTACAAAGGTGCAAATTTAATTTAATAAATTTTGGCATGAAGGTAAAGACGTTTTACATGCGAAAAACCCATTAAAAAAGAAAATAATTATTTAAAACCCTAAAAGGGCAACGATTGTATTTGCATGGAGATGAATGATTTCAACTTTTTAAAACCCAAAAGGGAGGGATTGTTCACAACTTGGTTTGGGGAATTTTTTTTTTTTTTTTTCTGTGAAATCCTTTCTTTTATTACTTTGGAATTTTGAAAAAAAAGGCCATGTATTTTTTGGAATGATTTACAAAGGAAAAATATGGAAATCTATTTTTTATAAGGTATGAGAGAAATTAAAGGTTGATGTTTATTTTTTTGGGTGTTGACTTAGTAAAGGAATTAAATTTTTATGGGTCTAAAAACTTAGAGGGAAATAAATGTAAGTAACAATTATTTACATGCCTAAAATTTTTTTTTAATTTTTCCCCATTTCCCCTTTTCTTTTCTATTTCTTTTGTTCTCTCCTCTCTCTTTTTCTCTCTTTTTGATGGGAAAATTTTGACACTTCAACCTCTTAGAACCCTTTTGGTGATTACCCCAAATTCCTTATATTTTACCCTTTGTCTTTATTTTAATAAAATTTGAGAATAATCTTATAGGTAAATTATAATTCCCCAGGGATGCCAAAATGTCCTACAACTTCAGTTGGCATCGAAAATTTTTCGGATAACAATAAAGGGCCTTTTCAAGGGATGATCCAAATCAAATGATAATTATTTTAAAAATAATCAAAAGGGAATTCGTGTACAAAAAGATGTAAATTTGACCAAGAACTATCTTAATAAACCCCTAGATACAAACACCTAGAGAAAAAAAGAAATCCCAACAAAATGAAATTATATAACTCACAATTTAAAAATGTTGCACTGCCACAATTTCAAGCCCTTGGGAATTGAAATTGTAAGATTTTGGAAGAAATGGTATAAACCCCAAAAATTACAAGTGAAAAGAGGTGTTTGTTCTGAAAAAAAAAGCTCCCTAAACCCTCTCTTAAGCAAGTATTTAAAAATTTGCTACTTTTTGGGGTTTAAAAAAAGTGTCAAAATTACAAGTTTGCCACTTTTAAGATGGTAACCCTAAATGAAAGTTACAGGGAAAAATAAAAGTGCCCCAAAAACCAAAAATTTAAAAACCAAAAAAATTTTCAAAAAAGAGTAAATTTAAAAAGAAAGGGTTTCCTTCAAGATGCCGGCTTCAAGAAGCTTTTAAATCAGTTTTTTTTGGGACAACCCTGATTAAATCAGTAATAAGGGTTTTTTTGGGGACCCCCCCCCCTAAAAAGATGACAAATAAACCTCCCCTGAAATGCACAAAATTTAGTGCAAAGATGTGGGGAAAGTGAGTTAGACTTCTCAAGGTTGGGGTTTTCTCTAAAAAAAAACCCTCAAAAATAGTTTTCTGGAGACCCTTAGCTCGGGCCCTAGTGTTAGGTCCTAAAAAAAGTCTGATTTCTATAAATTGGAATTTGCGGTTTGACCCATTTGTTTTTTGATTTGTTTTAAAAGTGGGTTTAAATTTTTTAATTTTTATTTTTTGATGAAGATTTTTTTTTTTGGGGTTGATTTTTAGCAATTGGAGCTCTTTGGTTTTCATTCCATTGCCTTAGGATTTCCCATTTACCAAATCAAGTGAACCAGCTTTTGTGTGTGTAAATTGAGGATTTTTCCCTTTTATTTTTTTGATTGAGCTTAAGTTTGGGAAAATTAGGCACATCTTTTTTTTGGGTATCAGAGCTCGAAGGTTTGTAAAGAAGGGGTTTGTCGATTGAATTTGGGAATTAAAAGTTTTTGTCTTACCATTGTAAACCGAATTGTAGGAGAGTGGAAGTTCGGAAAAATTTTGAATTTTTTTTTTTGTTTTTGTCACCTTAATTTTACAAGATTGATCTTTTTTTTGAAGAGGATAGATGAAGTTTTCAAATTTTTAAAGGGAAAAGTTTGGTTATTGTCTTCTTTCCCTTGCCTTTTGTGTTGTTTTTGTGGGGAAGGGGGGGGAAAATTTTTTGTTGTAGCATTGTTAATTAGTCCCATATTGTTTTTTCTTTAATTGCGGAATTAGAAAAGTCTTTTCCTTAGAAGATTTCTTAAGGGGGGGTGGAGGATTGGGGAAACAAAATTTGAATTCAAATCAACCATTAAGTTATAAGTTTTTGGGTGATTAATCCCTTGATTGCCTTTAACTTGTTGGAATTAATTGCCTTCCATTTTGAGGAGTATCTTTAGTTAGTTCCATTGTGTGTTTCCACGATGGAGTGGAAGATTGACACATAGATTTTTTGTGTGGATTTAGTGCGTTGTGTGGTGTTAGTGTGTAAGTGGCGGGATATTGTGAATAGTTTGTGACGTGGGTGAAGTGAAGTATGAAGTGAGTGTGCCCTACAGTTATTAGATATTACACTAGTACTTAAAAGATCGCATCAACAAAAATGTCGAATTAATAGAGTAAATGGAGGAAGGACATGAGTGATGAAGCCAATAGTCGGTGGTGGAGGTCAGTGTTCATAATGTTATGCAGGTAGGAAGGACCTTGGAGGAACAGCTACAGGATCTTTACTTATAGTAGTTGCTACTCTAGCAACTAGGTTTGATAGGATGACATTACCACAACCACCAGTGGTAAACCATCAGGCACCACCTCGAGAAGTAGCTAGCTCCACAAAATCCTCATCGAAAGGTAGTAGGAGACGGGAATTTAAATCGAAGGATGGGTGAGAAGCATCTTCTAAACATGGAAGAAAGGGATGACAATTTTGGGGTTAAACCTAAATCAGAATAGGGATTTCAGTGCCACCTCGGGGTTATAGAGTATGTGAAACTACTGATGCCATCTATGATGGTAAGGGTTATCAGCAGATGAATACTTAGACTGGAGAGGATAAGGCGAAGGTTCTTTCGAATGTTATGGACCGACGACAGATACCAGGGTTCAGATTGGCTGCTGTTGAATTTGTGGGGTATGCTGCACTTTGGGGGGAAGAATCTTGAATCATCAAAGGGCGTCGGATTGGAGAGGCAGAGGTCGACCCTGGGGGAATTGATGAGGTTGCTAAGGAAAAAGTTCATTATGGAGCCACAAACAGGAGCTGTTTATGCGACTGTAACTTGAGGCAGGGGAGGTAAATAGTGGATGATTATGTGCAGGAATTTGAGACCCTTATGATTAGGTGTGGGTATGTTGAGGCTTCTAGAACAATATAGCGCATTTGTCCAGGTCTAAAATATGAGATAGCGTGTATTCGTCGAGCTGCAGTGCTATTAATACACTTGATGAGGATATTCAGTTGGCCTTAAAAGTAGAGAGCAGAGGAGGTCCAACTTCTTTAGGGCTCCCAAGCAGTAGCGCCCAATACTGTTAATAGACCCATCTCAGCCGGACAGTCGTTCAAGAGAACAAAGGAGGTAGGTGAGGGAGTATCAAAGCAGTTGACACTACTACCCCATCCACATTTCAAGAGAAAACTTACCCACTGGGAAGGGTTAAAGAGGTCATGGAACCAGAAACGAAGGCAAATAGTTCCCGGATCTACTAGTGGAAAGCGCGCCAAGATAAAATTTTTTAAATGCATGGGATATTGGGCATATGGCTGCATAGTTGTCTAAATAAGAGGGTGATGACTGTTATGGTAGTCAATAGATGAGGATACTGAGGATGATCATGGTCAGATTGAGCCTACAGACCCTACATACAGCACTGCAGGAATATTATGATGATCAGAATGGCAAAATGCGCCATTGAAGAGCATATGAGGGAAATATCTACCCCTTAATGTGTTTTTCGCAGGATTTTGTCCACATCTCCTGATACCAGTGATATTCAGAGGAGAAAGATGGACGTTCTGAACCGACTCTAAGAAGTTTAACCCTTACTCATCCTAGCTTACGATCAGTTTCTCAGGCAAGTGTACCTATCGATAGCAGTTATAGCATAGGAGTTAAGGTATCAGTCCCACGAAGACTTCTAAGTACAAGTACTAAACGATTCTCCCTACTATTTACTTCTCACTATTGATGATCTCAACTATCCTAATTAGTGCTTAAATCTGAAAGAAACAATTAAAATGAACAAAGTAAATGTATTCAAACACATCCCTTAATTAATTCAATGGATTTAACATACCCTGCCTAAGATCCACCCCTTAATTTTCATGCAGCTTTTACTCAATTTCCAAACTATCCAATGATTAATACCCAAATCTCTAATCTGCGGAGTTTCTTACACATAGAGTAGAGTCTTTCTCAAGTTCAATAATTTAAATCCTAATTAAGCCAATTAAGATCTCTCTTCATATGACATATTCAAGATTGCATAAAATCCTTAGGATCTAATTGACCAGACCCCCAATGACCTTGTTCAATACAGAAAACCTCCCAATAACCTACTCTAGGGGTATAAAGGGGTCTTTTTATCCATGTAGATCCACTCTATTAACGGATTTCTCAATCTTAATAACAGAGATATATCCAATCCTACATATGCGACATATCAAGATGAACAAACTATAATTGCATCATGATAAACTCAAAGCGTAGAATTAATTATTGAACATCATAATTCCGTCACATGACAATTCAGGGTTTTCTCAAGGAACAGGGAGAAACAATTACCACTCATGAATCTAATACGAAGAGCAAAAAATAAAAATAATTGGAGGCATAAAGAAAATTCACACACGAAAGTATTTGTAGCTTCAAATCCGAAACTATTCTAGCAACAGCCTTCTCTGTCTCTTAGGTTTCTCTTGTGCTCCTTCTCCCCTTTCTCAATAGGGTTGTTCTATGTATACTTCTCAAGGCATGGCCAAGCATTTCAGACTGGAAAGATAGAGTTGTATCTTTCCTTTTCAAGTGGAATCTCGTCCACGTGGAATAAACAGTTGCCTGACACGCCTAAACAGACGACCAGATTTCAAATCGTTGTCTACCTCTACGTCGATATTTTGTAACTCCTCAATCTTGTCAGATGTTTGGCACGGCTAGGAACAGCTATCAACCACGGCTAGATTATAAACCCGTGCAAAGTTCTGGAGCTATTCCACGTCTTCACAGTGTATGCCACGGCTTCAAGCACACCCCTATCACAAGCCGTGCTTCCTTTCCAAGTGGGGGGGACGGCTTTAATCTTCAGGTGTGCCTACGTTCAAGACAATGCCTGGCTTTCCTTGTGTTGTCATGGAGTAACTTTAACTTGGATCTTTTAAGCTTCAATTATGCTCCTTTTGTGAATCTTTCTCCTTCTCTTTGGTATTATTAACCTGAAAACATTATTTATCTGTTAAATACCGAATTGCATTGTTTTATTCAAAAGACTATACAAATTCATCATTAATATCCCATGAATTTACAAGGGGATAATTTCTCTTATCAAATTCCCCCACTTAGGTTTTGCTTTGTCCTCAAGCAACACGGATTTAGAAAACCAAAGGACCAGTTCATAAGGTTCCCTGTAATCAAGGAAGATATTTCAGCATCATTGATTTCTGCTCACCTTAATCATTGATAATCTTTACTCAATCTTTAGTTCTATACAAAATACAAATACTAAAATTCCCAAAAAGCTAATCCAAGTAAATTAAACTGTACACTTATCATTTAAACTCAAGTTCCTAAAGTCGAAATTGCCTGCATGATCGGAGACTAGTAAAATAAAGTATACAGTCCTTTTAACCACGTGTTGTAAGCAACAAAACAAGGACTAAAGGCCAGTTGTATCCACTTGTCCCCTAGCTCTTCCTTTTCTGTTTCATCTAATTTTAAGTTAATTTTGGAGTTTACCATTAAAGCACTTAACTAAGTTAACTGACCCATGTAACAAACTTTACTTTTTTTTTCTTTTTTGGTCGATAATCCCGAGTTCATCACTCGAGTTAATAGACGTTTTTCCCTCAGCGTAGAAGGCGTCCCCTCGGATTTACTGTTCGAGTCTAATTAAACTCATTTACTTAATTAATTAATTATAAGATGGTTTCCTTAGTCAGTAAGTCCAGACCGGCGTTCTTAGGCCTACTAGGTTAAAAGATACCCCTTCGAACCTCTACCATTCTCAATCAATCCTATTATTCATATAAGCCTCTTTTAAGTTTACTTTTCTCGAAACTTTTCTTCACGACCACTTGTAGTGAGCTTTCAGCCATTAATCCCAAGTTCGTCACCCGAGTCAATAGATGTTATTCCCTTAAACAGGCATCTCTCAAGCTTAATTACTCGATAGTCTGGCGCACTTCTGAACTATTTACATAATAATATATTTTCCATTACTCCCATTTTTTTTTTCGAAAAGGAATCACCAAGTTACAAGTTTCATTTTACTCCTTTACTCCAAGTTATATAGCTTACCTACTGAGCAAAAAGAAGGGCATACTAAATCATAGTGACCTAATCTATCTCACTTCACGAAAGTAAGGTTTAAATGACAAGTAGTTTACTTCATTGGACTTTCATCTTGTAATTTTAGCAACGTATCTCTGATACATATAAGTCAATAAAAATTGTTAAGATATTCCACAGGGTATAAACAAATCTCAGCAAGTCCGTGATTGTCAAAAGTCATCATCGATTATTATACTTAATTAGAGGGTAATTACATTTTTGATTGCACAACCCTTGACTATCCTGTTTAGTTTTCCTTACCCCCTTCCACACTTATAATAGACATTGTCCCCAATGTCCTCATGAAATGCATAAAGGGAAGCAAAGATAAACAGCAAAATAAAACAAAAGGGAAAAGGAAAAAAAGTTCTTTGAATTCTCTTACAACGCAGATCGTTAACAGAAAGTCAAAGCGTACTCAGCACAAGTAGGTCATGAGGAACCTTGGCTAAACGTAACGGGGTCGGTGTACTTTGAAAAGCCTGTATCTCACAACAAAAAAAAAAAAAAAAACAAAATATAGAAATATATCGACTAAAAGTAAGCTATCTATCATCAGCATTTTTTCTATTCTCAAAACATTAATGGTTGGTCTGTCTTCCAGGAAAGAACAAATCAGGACCAGTAAAAACAAAAGTAAAATGGTTGTTTCTGCACAATGGGCCAAAATCTCCCGGGTTCAAACTTCCATCGATCCATTGCGAGATCAGCTACTAAGTCATCATCGATGGCAATGGTACAGTGCCGATCGGCGAGGAGAATATTGGGATTTATTTTTAGATCCATTCACATCAGTATCCTGCTGATTGCTCGCTTCGCAGTGTTAGCAACTGCAGGACTTTCATGTCGTGCATGAAGATGACACCGAGGATTCTCCAAAATGAAAACCGGTATCATATTTGCACCACTACGGAGTGATGATATCCTCCAGAAAAACAAACCCGAGTAGCTTGTGATGACTACATTCCTCATGCTAGAGCCACAACATGGGGTAGATTCTACCCCAATTTCTCACCAAATACGGGATAAACAAGTGACAAATAACTCTTCAAGCCCTTCACCCGCTTTGATGCCTGGCTTGTTCTCTATTAATTTCTTCTAAAATCGCAGTCAATCCTCTTTACCGAATCTGTAGCTCCTGGTTTTGGCGGCCTCGACTCTTGAACTTGCTCTTGTGCTCCCTCTTGCTCCTCACTCCTGCTCATGTTTTATATCTGGCTCTTGTTGTTCGTTAGATTGCGTTCAGATATGCGAAACCTCCACCTCGCAAAACATCTCGGGGAGAGAGGCACTCCTCCACAATTTGTACATGGGAACCGGGTGGGAAGACACCTTAATTTTTCAAATTACGGGTAATCCAAGAGCGACAAAAAACCTTGTGGTTGCCCTGATCGCGCTGTTTTTTCAAACACCCACACAGCTGCTAATCCGACATAACCCGGGTATGCCCGTGATATATCCATAGTTGGTACAGGTCCGATGCATTCACAACCCCCTGAGAAATCACACTCTACCAGTGGTTGAAGGGCAAGAATGTAATGAAGTAACACGTACGGCAGGGTCCCTTAAAATGGCTCCCTTTGATTTGGAGGCGATCATCATCTACCCTTCTTCCCATACTGTTCCACACTCCATGCTGCAGTAGGCCCCTAGGAAAGGCATCTGGAAGCTGCGTGAATTCATCTCAGAGGTCGACAAACTCATTGTCGTAATACCAGGGCATTGATGAAGTCTCTCATTTCAACTACGGGTGGTAACTCCTTGGCAGTAGAAGGAGACCACGTTATCAAGCTGGGTATTGCGGCCAAACTAAGCTTGAATGTGGTGATGAAATCATTAGCTAGGAAGAATACACGTCCTCCTCAATGCTATGAATGGAGCTCTCCAGCGGGAATCATTCAAGGAAGTGATCAAATCGTTCCACCAACCGTATCTAGCTAGAGCACTTCCAATCACACTACTACCCCCCCCCCCCCCCCCCCCCCCCCCCCCCCCCCCCCCCCCCCCCCCCCCCCCCCTTAAGGCATAAATACCTTCTTTTCTCACACTACATCATACTTACCACTTCGTTCTCCCTCCACAAGTTAGGTGGGTAGCGTGACGTTGTCCTAGAGGAACCCCCTGCTCTGAACGTGGTTGAGCATTTTACGCGCCACGGTCTTTATCCTAGGCATCTTGAATATACCACGCTTAAGAAATCTCGAAGATTGATGAATGATGTTCTTTTAATCCTTGTGGAATACACAGAGAGGAAGAAAAAAGAACGACGATGCATGAGAGAAGGAATGGCCGGGGAATGAGGAAAGAGAGTGTAGTGCAAGGTGTTTTATTTCTGGACGTGCGAACCCTAAAAGGCTAGTGACGACATCGGCCCTCAAAACTGGGCGTGTTATTAAGCCGTGCTATTTTACCACTGACTTTGTATAAAAGAAATTGAAAAAATCTCTACCTTGTGGCACGGCTTGTGACGTGCGTGCCTTGTAACCGTGCTCTCCACTGCTCTTATAAAGAACATGGATAAGTCTACCCTTATGGCACGCCGCCTGTGGCACGGCTTGTGACTTGGACATGCCTGTAACAAAAAACACGTGCCATCCCCTAGACTGAAACACCTTCACAATTGCACCGTATACTTTGGTGTGGCTTTGTCCAATATATAACCTCTATATAAAATATTACTTGCAAAAACTACACTCACAAAATGTAATGATGATGACTGTAAAAAGAAAAGTAGAATTAACTAGTAGATGCTGGGTTGCCTCCCAGACGCGCTTTTGTTTAACGTCGTTGGCTCGACTTAGGAAAGAAAAAGGGCCAGTTATGGATTCGATAAGGACAGCTCCGCTCTTTCTTCAAAGACCCTCTTGTATCCTAAGTAATGTTTAAGGTCTCTGTCCTTGACCGTGAAAATACCCTTTTTAGGGTGTTTTTAAACTCCAACCGTTCATTAAGGAAAACGTTTCTTACCCAGAGAAAAGGACCTGACATTTTGATTGAGTTTCCCTATGAAAACGTTTTAACCTGGAGTTGAATAGCAATTTACCATAACTCCTTCCTCAAATTGGCTCTTGTGCTGGAGCAACCTTGCGTTCATGTTATGCTTTGGCTCTTCTCCTTGTAGAACTAGTGTTGTCATATGCGTAAGTTTAAACTCATCAGCTCATTAATCTGCCTCTTCTGTGAGCCTGACTTGTCGGGATTGAGGTTGAAAGTCTTGATTGCCCAGAACGCCCTGATGCTGAATGCTCAACTAATAAGTGCCAGCTTTCCTATATACTAACGGAAAGGAGTTGTATCAAGTGGTGTTTTGTAGGCCATCCTATAAGACCATAACGCATATGTAACCTGTCTGCCCAATCTCACCCATGCTGGAGAGTTGATCTCATTAGATGCGCTTTAGCTTCTATTTGTCAACTTACTTGCCCCACTTGTTCTGTGGATGATAAGGAGTGGTGTGATGGTGAGTATCCCCATATCTTTTCAAGACTTTTTCACAATGGAGAGTTGCAAAAATTGTGTACCACCGTCACTAGTTGTGCTCGAGGTACCCCAAAAAGGCAAAAGACTTCTGAGGAACTTGACAACCAACCTTAGCATCCATTGCTTGCGTAGAAGCTTGTGCTTCAGCCCACTAGACACATAATCCACTGCATACCAATTTATACTTGTTTCCATACGAAGGTGGAAATGGTCCTATAAATCAATACCCATACATCAAATACCTCGCACTCCAGAATTTTAGTGTGTGGCTTTCGTTCCCTTCTTGAAAATGTATTCCATCTCTCTGGCATCGATGCACTGAGCTACAAAATTTTGGGCATCCTTGAATACTGACGGCCAATAAAAACCAGCTTCAGTACTTTGTGGCCTGTCCTATTGGCACCATGGTGTCCTCCAGTGGGCCCACTATAGCATGGTTCAAGATCTCCGTCCTTTCCTCATGTGAGACACAACGCCTAATCATTTGGTCCTGAGCAATACTGAACAAGTAAGGGTGCTTCCCAATAGTACTTCAGGTCAGTAAAGAACTTTTTTTCTGTTGCCTGGACATGTATGTGGAAGGACCCTAGCCACTAGATAGTTGGCCATGTCTGCAAACCATGGGGACTCTGAACGCTAACCTTTGTTTTAGATTACAAATTCTCCTCAGGGAATCTATCGTTAATATCTTCTTCCTTCAGCTTGCTCCACACATGGAGTTCTCAATCGTGATAGATGATCCGCTGCGAGGTTTTTTGCTCCCTTCTTGTCTCTATCTCAAGGTTGAATTCTTGCAATAGGAGTAATCCACCTAATGAACGTTGGGAGGTTTTGCATCGGTTTGGTCATTAAATATCTCAATGCGGGAGGGTAAGTTATAAACTATATCATTAGAAAGAACAAGATAAGATCGGAATTTGTCAAAAGCAAACACTCTGCCAATAACTCCTTCTCGGTAGTGGTTTAATTCTCTTGAGCTCCGGTTAGAGTTTTGCTGGATAGTATATCAGTTGGAAATACTATCCTTTCTTTGACCAATAAATACAGCTCCTACAGAATAGTCGTGGGCATCGCACATCAGTTCCAAATGGTAGGTTCCAATATGGAGCCACATGATAGGAGCTTGGTCAGGCTTATCCTTAGAGCCTCAAAGGCTTGGAGACATCATCATTGAATCAAAGTCGATGTTCTCTCTCCAGCAACCTGGTGAGAGGGAGCATTTTGGCAAAATCCTTGATGAACCGTTCTATAGTATCCAGGCATGTTCCCAGAAAACTACCGAAATAGCTTTAACTGAAAGAGAGGTGGGGGAAGTTTGGCTATAGTATCAACCTTGGCGTTTGTCTACTTTCAATCCCCTTCCCTGTGAGATATTTTGTGTCCTAAACAATACCTTCAGTCACCATGCAAGTGACACTTCTCCCAATTCAAGACTAAGTTAGTTTCGTCACAAAGTTATGAGCACCCTTTCCAAATTCTGTAGGCAGAATTCGAATGAATCCCCAAAACGGAAAAAGTCGTCCTTGAAATAACTTCCATAATATCTTCAAACCAAATAATCGAAAAATCGCTACATGTACCGCTGAAAGGTGGCCGGTGCATTACAAATCAAATGGCATTCCTCCTGTAAGCAAATGTGCCATAGGACATGTAAAGGTAGTTTTCTCTTAATTCTTCAGGGGCAATCTGAATTTGTGTAATATCCCGACATCCCATCTAGAAAAATAGTAAAACATATGTCCAGGAGCCTTCTCCAACATCTGATTCGACAAAAGGTAAAGGAAAATGGTCCTTTGCGTGTGCGCTTCATTTCAATTTTACGATAGTCAATGCATACTAGTCATCACGTCACCGTTCCTCATTGTATGAGCTCAGTATTCTCATTTGGGACCACCGTCATTCCACCCTTCTTTGGCACCACCTGGACGGGGCTTACCCATGAACATATCAGAAATGGGATAAATTAGCCAGCATCTAACAATATTGATTACCTCTTTCTTAACGACTTCTTTCATGTTTGGATTAAGTCGTTTTGAGCCTGCACCACTGGTTTGAAATTGTCCTTCCATCAGGATTTTGTTGTGCAAAAAGATGGACTAACCCCTTGGATATCCGCGATTTTCCATGCCAAGCACGCTTATGCTCCTTCAAGATCTTCAAGAGCTTTTCCTTCTGACCAATGTTAGCCCGAATGCAATGATAACCGGCAATGAGAATCTTTCTCTAAGAAAGCAATATCCAGATAGTCAGGGAGTTGCTTCAGCTCCAGAATTGAGGATCTTCAATAGAGGCTTGGACTTTAATCTAGTAACATCTCCTGCATCAAATTCTCCCCTCCTCTAGTTTTATCCCAAGTTCATCCTGCCATCAGATGAGTCAACTTTTCATTGTATTGCCACATTTCTTCTCTTCAATATTGCATACTCTCAAACACAACTCTAATGGATCCTTACTAAGATATCTTCCACAACGGTATCAGTTCCATCAATTACATTATCAAGTTGTCATTAGATTCTACCGATTTCTTCATCACAGCTGGGATTTGTATCTCTAACTTGTCCCCCCCATGCGCTCTGCACTATGGCCCTCAGCAACATCAATGATTGCTCGGGCTGTAGCTAAAAAGGGTGCGTCCCAAGATCAGAGGAACTTCAGTGTCAACATCCATGACCAGGATCACAAAATCAAAACGGGAATATGAAAAGGTTTCCCCTTTTACTAACACATCTTCAATAACGCCTCTAGGAAAAAATCATTGATCGATCTGCCAATAGAAGGCTCATCCGTGTTGGCTTTGGCTCCCCTAAATCTAGCTTTGGGAAGAGAGATATGGCATCATGTTTATGCTAGCCCCTAGATCTGCTAATGCTTTTTCTACGAGGTAATACATTTTTCCAATGAAACATGGTATGGTGAAACTCCCTGATCTTTCAATTTCTTTCGAGTTTGTTAGTTAAATCGCACAAAAACACATTCGCACCAATTGTTGCAGTGGAGATCTCTTCCATCTTCTTCTGATTAGATAGTAAATACTTTCAAGATCAACTTGGCATACGGGTCCATCTGAGAAAGGGCTTCCACAAGTGGGTAAGTTGATATGTAACTGTTTGAACAAATCCAAAAACTTACCGAAGTGTTCCGATCCTTGTGTTCCGCAGTCCTAGAAAGATATGGCACTTATGGGTTTATAGGGCTGGATGATAGGTGTCTTCTCAGCTTCCAAGTTTTTGTTCTTTCTCTATAACTCTGCCCTTTTCCGCTTTATTAGTGCTTTCGACCTTCATCAACATTCTCATTCCCCTTCATACTACAGAGGTTTCCCCACACCTGTTGGATTTCACTTTTCCTTTCCACTCCTAAAGAGTTACTGCCTTCACGTGTTCCTTGGGTTGGTCTCTGTATTTCCCAAGAAGAGGACCCTTGTGGTCGGCCTCAGCCAAGCGCTTTAGAGATCGGCCCACCATCTGGTTTTCCAAGTTGGGATTGAGGCTTCATGATTCCTTAGAGTGGCCTAAGTGATTGCCTGGCGTTGCTCGACACGCCTTGAATTGAATCTTCGCAATCATATCCTCTAAGGTTAGATTTCTTTTCTTGTAAAGTGAGGAGGAGCAGGTATTTGCGATATCCTGGAGCAGGTGCATTACCCCTTTGAGATTGCTGATTACTCCAGGAGAAATTGGGGGATGATTACGCCATACTGGAGTATATGGTGTTGCTATAAGGATTTGTTCTGTGATGCTTGTGGGATTTCCCAATACTCAACACGCATCTGTCACTTCAGACACCACATGTTGGAATGAGGTTCAATTGATCAGTATTGCGGATGATTGAGATACAGCAATACCTTCAATTTTGAAGTGAGCGCATCTACTTTTGCTACAATGATCGTATCAATTAGAATCATAAATATGCCCGCTACCCTGTGCTTTTGTCTACCTTGGCTCCATTGGTATTATTTTTTGCCATGTTCTCAAACAAACTCAACGCAACTCCTCGGCAGTTTTCACATTTAAAGTACCCCCAGGCCAGCATCAATTGTCTGCGAGTTGCATAGTCAAAGCCAGTTATAGGAAGTGGAAACTTGCAGCCAATTAGGCATTTGTGATGTGGAAACCCGCCTAAGATAGATCCTTGAATCTGATCATGCTTCATGTAGGGGCTCGTGAATCTAGTTGGGTGAATGATGTGATTCAATCTCACTTGGCAGTTTTCGAATGGTTGGAAATATTTCAGTCCTGGAAGTTCTCCGCCATCTGGGTCCAAGTGGTTATGGAATCCGGTTTTGTGAAGTAAACCACTGCCTTGCTGTCCCCCGGAGAGTAAAAGGGAAATGTCGCAATTTCAGTGCTTCCTCAGATACTCCATTTTGCTTGACAGGTGCCACAAATATCCAAGAACCATTGAATGTGCACACATGAGGATCCTCGTTCAGACAAACGTCAAACTGGCATTGGTCTGTGAATCATGTGAATTGTAGAGGCCTTGATTTCGAGGGGTGGCCTCTATTGCTGATTGCACATACAAGACTAGTGCTGCCCCAGGTTAGGACGAGTGTATTCAACCATCAGTTCTTCGTTCATCTGCCATTGCCTGTTTTCTCTAATCGCCTTCTAAAAGGTTTGTGGTCAATTTCAGATCAAAGTCAGAAGCTTAGATGAAGTGCTCCTTTTCATAAACCGCGACAGACAAACTATTGAAACTTAGTTTCAATCAACAATTTGAATGGAACGCACGAATGAAGTTAATGTAAATAACTAAATATAAAATAAAAAAAATTATAGTTAAAAGTAGTAGGTTGTCTAGTTTTCCTAATATTATAAGTTCCCGGAAACGGCGCCAAAAACTTTGATGGGACGATTGACCGACTCTAACAAGTTTTTATACCCTCTACTCAATCCTAGCTTACGATCAGTTCCTCAGGTAAGTGTACCTTATCAACTAGCAGTATACGCATAGGAGTTAAAGGTATAGTCCCTACGAAGATTATAAGTACTAAGTACTAACGATTTCTTCATAATATTTAACTTCTCCTTTTGATGATCTAACTATCCTTAATTATTGCTTAAATCTGAAAGAAACAAATTAAAATGAACAAAGTAAATGTATTCCAAAAACTCCTTAATTAATTCAATGATTTAAACATACCCTTCCCAAGATCCACCCCTAAACTCATGCAGCTTTTACATCAATTCCAAACTATCCAATGATTAATACCCAAATCTCTGATATCTGACGGAGTTTCTTACACTAGATTAGGTCTTTCTCAAGATCAATATATCTCTAATCACTAATTAAGCCAATTAAGATCTCCCCCCCTCTTCATTTAAATAATCAAGATTGCAATAAAGTCCTAGGACTCTCAAATTGAACCAGACCACAATGACCTTGATCAATACAGAAACCTCCTATAAACCTATCTCTAGGAGTACAAGGGCGTCTTTTTATCCATGCCAGATCACACTCTAATAAAATGATTTCTCAATCTTAATAACAGAGATATAATCCCCTATCCTAATACTGCGCACATATCAAGTTGAACAAACTATAATTGCAACATGAATAAACTCAAAGAGTAGAATTAATTATTGAACATCAATAATTCGTCACATGACAATCAGGGGTTTCTCAAGGGAACAGGGATGAAACCAATTAGCCATTCATGAATCTAATACGAAGTGCCAAACATAAATAATTGAGTCCATTAAAGAAAATTCTAACACGAAATACTTGGCTTCAATTCGAAAAAACTATTCTAGCAACAAACTTCTCTTCCTCTAGGTTTCTCTGTGCCGCCTCCTCCCCTTTTTTCTCAATGGGTTGTTCTATTTATACTTCTCAAGGCCCATGGCCGAGCATCTTCAGCTGGAAAGATTACGACTGTATCTTTTCTTTCAAGTGAATCTCGTCGAGGTGAATAACAGTCGCTGACACGCCTAACAGTACGGCCAGATTCCATACCTGTAGTCTCCCTCTGTTCAATATTATGTACTCCTCAATCTTGCTCAGTGTTTGGCATGGCTCGGAACACAGCTATCAACACGGCTAGATTATATCCTGTGCCCAAGTTCTGGTGCTTTCCACGTACTTTGCAGCGTCTCCACGGCTTCAAGCACACCCCTAATCACAAGCCTGTGCATGCCTCCTTTCCAAGTGAAGTTTCATCTTCAGGTGTTGCCCACGGTTCATGACACGGCCGTTGGCTTTCACTGTGTTGTCCATGAGTAACTTTTTAACTTGACTTTTAGCTTCAATTATGCTCCTTTGTGATCTTTCTCCTTCTCTTTGGTATTAATACCCTGTAACATATATTTATCTTGTTAATATACCGAATTCCACATTGATTTTATTCAAAAGGACTTATACAAATTCGTCATAAAATGCCCATGATTTACAAGGGTTAATTTACTCTTATCAGAGAAATATTTCTACCCTCTTGCAGAATTAGAAGGTAACCTTTGTGTACTCATCATCTGATAGTGGTAGTTGCTCGAATGTTATATCTGCTGCATTGGTAGACAAATACAACTGTGTAGACTATACCACATCCTAGTCCTTATCAGTTACATTGCTGAGATAAGAGGAGGGTAGTATGCATGTACCCTATAGGGGCAAAGGTTCATGTGAGTTGTCGGGCAGAACTATCGTGATGAAAGATCCTTTGTGTATAGGTTCCTATCGCATGCATTCCATTTACTGTTGGGTCGGCCTTGGTTGTATGATCGACGGGTTGATACATGATGGGTTTGAAAATCCTACATGTTCAGCATGGGCGAGTCTCGCATAGTTCTATTACCGATGACTCCATCTGAGGTCCGGGTTTTCAGAAACAAATCAGGAATCCATACATACCACGGTTTAGCCGAAAGAGCAGGACAACAAGAGATACTTAGTGTTCAGTTCCATCAACTAATCCTCTAGATTTGAGGGCAAATCTTCAGAAGCCTGAGGAGATGATGGGAAAATTTTTAACACTGTCAAAACTCTTCAAACCCAATTTGAAGCCATGATTATCCCAATTGCTTATTTTTTACCTTATGTCTTTATTTCTAATAAAAATTTTAGAAAAAATCTTTCAGGTACAATTATAATTCTCCATGGGATGCCAAAATGTCCCACAACTTCAGTTGGGGGGTCAAAAATTTTTTAGGATAAAAATCAAAGACCCCCTGCGATTTTCTCTATTTTGAGGGATTGGATCATGAAGACTTATGTTATTTTTTTTCTTGTCAATGTTTATTGAACTATTTTGGTTGTATTTTGGTTTTGGGACACTTTTATTTCCTTGTAATTTTCATTTAGGGATAGTCCCTTAAAAGTGGCAAAAATTGTAATTTTTTAGCACTTTTTAACCCTAGGAGTGCAAGTATAAATACTTGCTTAAAAAAAAGGGGTTTTGGGGGGGTTTTATTTTGTAGAACAAACCTTCACATTTTTTCGGGGGAGAGGGCTTGGGTTTTCCTAATTCCAAATTCTCTTATAAATTTTAAACCCCAAGAAGTTAAAATTGTGGCGAGTGCAAAAGGAGAAATCGTGAGTAATATGGGTTTCCCTTTATTGTTGTTTTCCATTTCATCACTGTGCGTCATATTAGGGTTAAATTTGGATTTTTCTTGGACTTGTTTTAATTTGCAATTCGTGATAAATGGGCTTGTTTTTGATTGATTGTTTTGGGATATTTGATATCATTCTCTTCATTTGACGTGAATTGGATATTTTAAAGGGAAAGGGGATTGGAATTTGGGTTTTAAACCCCATTTGTTTTCTTAAATGTGATTACGTGGGTTTCAATTAAAATTTGTTATTTATTTGATGAAGATTATTTTGTTTGGATTGAAAATAGAAATTGGGGGCTCTTTGGATTTCTTTCCCATTCCTTTTATTTTTTCCCGCATTTACCAAAGTAAAGTAAAACCGGTTTTTTTTTTTGTGGTGAATTAGGAGTTTTCCTTGTTCTTTTAAATTTTTGTTTAAATTTTTGGGAAAATTGGGGCACATTTTTTTTATCCATTTTTTTGAAAAATATATTAAAAGAGCAAAAAACAAAGGGAAAAATTTGATATTTTTTAAAAGATGACACTTAGTTTTTTTAAGAGAACACACAAATCTGTAATGCCTAAATTTTCAAATAAATTTTTTTAAAAAATATTAAATTTAAAAACCAAGGCAAAGGATGGGGTTTTAAAAAAAATTTAAAAGGGGCCCCAATTTAGACTTTTACCAAAAGGAGTTTTTAAAAGCCTAAGTTGACCAAAGGTTCTCCTTTTTTTCCCATCTTATGTGTAAACAATAAAAAAACCCCTCTTCAAAGGAAAAGAAAATTTAAAAAAAACCCCACAAGAGTGATCCCATGTAAACCAGGTAAGAATATCAATGGATTAGTGATTATTTCTTGGGGGAATTGAGGTTTTAAAATTGCTTTTCAACCCCTTGTTCCAATAGAATTAAAAATTGGGGAAAAAGACAAAACGAATATGGGAACCCATCAACAAGGTTACAATTTGTGGAAGATTGAGTAATAAAATAACCCGTAAAATTTTAAAATAGATAATACAGGGTTTTGGGTTTAAATTTTAAAAACCTAGGGAAAAAGAGAATAAAAAAATTAGGAAAATTTGGGGATAGAGGAATTAGGGTTCACATTAAGACCAAAAGATACACAACCTGTCTATATAGTCATTTTTTCCCCCCATTTTGAGCCCTAAAAATCCCCAAGTGAGTGCCTAAAACCAAGATTAAGCCATGTAAAACCAATTTGAAAGACCATTAGAAAATGTAAAATAAAAACTAGCTTCCAATCCATGAACAATGGCAAAAATTTTCTCAAGTTTTATACCCAAATTTTCCACAACACCTTTGTGATCAATATTGAAATGAACCAAGTTGTGCAGCTCAAAATACCAAATATGATGTGCAAAATTGGGGGAAAGCACTTTAAAAATTTTGGTGCAAATTTTTAAACCTCAAATGCCCCTAAACCAATCTGGGTTTTCCCCCAAACTAGTAGAATTTACTTTTAAACCCTAATGGGATGCAATGAAACCCAAATGCTAAAAGTTAAAATTTTAACAATTCAACAAAAATAATTTCCCCCAATTAACAATAAACAAAATTTAATTCCATGTGAATTACACCATGAACAACAAGATCCAATCCATGTTTAATTTCCTAACAAAATGATTACGATTCAAATGAATTTAAATTGAAAGCTAAAACTTAAGGGTTTAAAACCCAAATTTAAAAATTTTGTAGAAACCAAGAATTTGATTACAAATGTAATCAAATTGGGTTTAAATTTTAAAAAACCAAAATTTTAAAACCCCTAGATACTATCACTAGAGAAAAAAGGGGAAGGGTTGCCCAAAAGTAAATTTGATTTACTCACAAATTAACCTTGATGCCATTTCCCCCAACCTCAATTTGGGATTTAAAATGGATAAGAGCAATTGAACTAGGAATAAACCCTAACCCTTATGTAAAAAGTGAAGTTCTATTTTGGAAAAAATTTTCCCCCAAAAAACCCCACTTAAACATGTATTTATACTTGCTCCCTTTAAGGTTAAAAAATTCAAAAAAATTACAATTTTTCACTTTTAGGGGGGCCCGGGCCTAAAAAAAAAAAATTACAAGCAAATGAAAATTTCCCAAAAGAAAGGTTACAACATAAATTTTTTTCCCAAAAAAATAATTATAAATAAAAATTGTCTTCGCCAGCTAGCTCTTCCATTTTTGGGGATTCATCGGCCTAGCTCATTACCGGTTTTGGTTGATCCATGGTAACCACAAGTTAAATTTTTAGGAGTTTTTTTCCCTCGCCCTAAAAAAGCCCTAAAAAGTGTGCCCCCTTTGGGAAAATTTTCAATACATGAAAAGATAAAAGAGGGTTTGTAAACAAAAAATTTTGGGGTCGATGTGCTCAAAAAGGGCCCTCATCCCAAGATTTGAAATCCTTTGGTTCTTACCCCAATGAAAAGGCTTTGATGGATTTTGATTCCTATCACCAAAAAGGGTAAAAAAGCCGCTCACAATCGTGTTTCAATATGTTGAATGTAAAACATACCAAGAGATACATGGTTTTTGTCATAACCCTGTTCCCCCAAAAAAATTGAAAACCCAAAAACTCATCAAAAAAACACGGCCTTTGACACAATCATGTATTAGCTCATGTTAAGTTACCCGACCTCCAAATTGCTATGTTAAGTGAAACATTTTAAAAACATGGAATATCTATTTGACTCCCCAATTAAACTAATTTCCATAAAACCCGATAATTAATAAGACCTTGTATAACCTAATGGATTTAGAGAAATTAAGTGAATTATATTATTCTAGATTAGTATTAAAAAAGTGGGTCATTGTTGCAATTACAAATTTCAAAATAGCTTTAAGTCTAAGGGAAAAGAAATGCTTAAGACTAGGGCTTAAGGTAGTGTAACTTATGGTTGTTCTATGCTTTTATTTAAGCTAAAAAAAATGTATTGAAATTGATTAAGTTTTAATGGTTTTGCTTAATGTTTAAGTTGTATGTTTTATATATTTTAAATCAGCTAGGGGCCCATTGGGCAGATCCTTAGGGGGCACCCTAATGATCCTTTTATGATGTTGTCCCTAGTGGGTCCCTGCTTTTAAAAAAGATTTGGGTTGAATGTTGGATTAAGTAGTTTTTAAATGGACATGCGTATGGGGCCCCTGTAGCGTTCCCATCATCAAGTTTAAGTGTTTTAAATGGACATGGTTTTTGGGGGCCTTTTTGTGCAATTCCCATCATCAAGTTAAGTTGGGTTAAGAGTTCATGGGTGTGAGGCCCATGGTAATAGTTTTTCCCCCCCCCTATTCATGTTTAATTTGTTTTAATGTTTTAAGGGATTATGAGTACCATGTCATTGCTTTGAACTTTAAAAATCATTGAAACGATTGCTTTTTGTTTAATTTTTCTAATGCATGTGATTTATGTTCATGTTTTTTTTATGCATGTTTCTTGTAATTTTTTATTTCCCAAGCATTAGCTTATCTTCGGGAATATTTTTTTTTGTTTTAGGTTTTTTACCCAAGATGATAACCTAGAAGATAACATTGGATTTTGGGAAAACACAAAGAGAGGAAGAAGATGGTTTCCCCTATTATATGGTGATTAAAATTTGGAAGAAATTTTATTATTTTAATGTAATAGAAAGGATCATTTTTTTGATTTTTGATTTAGAGTTTTTATAGACTTTTCCCCTGGTTTAAAATTTGGGAAAATGGGTTTTTTGAAAAATTTTTTGGTAAAGGGGGGAAAAAAAAAATTTTTTTATTGAAAATTTTTAGAATAAA
>JBBMOL010001708.1:0-33793 GCA_037954665.1 Laguncularia racemosa | reverse complement strand
TTTTGATGGTTTCTGATCCTGTTACTTGGATTACCCAAACTGAGCAATGTTTTCGAGTTCATTCGATTGCGCCAGAGAAGCGATTTAGCAGAGCCCGGTATGCAAGCCATCCCGTTTACTGGTTGCAGCGACTTCAATTTCGCTTTCATCCCTTGGATTAGGAAACTTTGCAGCGTGAGATGATGTCTCGTTATTGTAATCGTATGGCTATTAATCTGTACGTTGGTCTCTCTACTCTTCGTCAGAAAGGTTCTTTTGATGCTTATGTTGATGAGTTCAAAGCTTTGATCGCTCAGACTACCAGACTTTCTGAACTTCAACTTCTAGGTTTTTTTTAGGAGGCCTCAAGTAAGATATTTGCTTGCGTGTTCTTACCTTAGCTCCGATCACTGTTGATCGAGCAATTCAGATTGCTTTTGATGTTGAACGTGAGTTTCTCCAAGGTTTGGTTTATGTTTCTCCGTCTCGTCGCTCGGATGTTTTGCGTTCTTTTCGCACTGATCAGCATACTTTTCGCACCTCTTCTTTGCTGCCTGCTTCTTCTGCATCAACTGTGCGGCCTTCTTCTTCCGTTACCTTGCGTCATTCTGTACAGGGGAAGGAGTTCTCATCTTCTGTTTCTGGTCAAGCTAGTACTTTGACTAACACGCCCCGTGGTACTAGAGGTCAGCGACAGATGTCCTATGCTGAATTTCTTGACAAACGCAACAAAGGCCTCAATTTTAAGTGTGATGAGCCATTTAGTCCGACTCATAAGTGTGCTAATCGCTACAGTTCTTGAAGAAAAACCTGAATTTTTGGACGCGCAAGAGACTTTTGAATTGGAGGGTGCTGCATCAACACTACATGTAATACACATTTTAAAATGAATATATGTATAAATATAACAAGTGACAAGATTGTAATAAACATTAAAAGTATCTTTTTTTTGGCGGATTATAAAATCAAACTAACATAGAGTTTCTCCTTTTTCACATTTAGACAAATTACAATAATATAGAGAGATAGAAAACGAAAGAATCCTATAGAAAAACCTAAGGCGACTAAAGGTGAATCAAGTGACCAATCAAACAGGTAAGGATCATAATTAGTTAAACAAGGGTCTATTCTAATAATTTAAATAAAAAATACTGAATTGACTTGGTCATTCATAGGGATCAAATCAAAAATTGGTTAAACCAGCGAGGAATCAACCAAATTCAAGTTCCAAGTGTGAATTCTAGCTAGTGAGTATACTAGAACCTAACTTTAGATTAGATATGATTAATGTAACGATAAGTTAGATTAAGAAACATAACAATTAGGATTTATGAGGAATTAGTATAAAAAATTAGGTTTCGTAGAACCTTATCAAGAGATACATGGCCTCCCAACATGGTTGTGTTTTGACTATGTAAACCAGAGAGATACATGACCTTCCAATACATTCGTGTTACTCCTGTGTTGATTAACCAGGATATACCGAGAGATACACGACATCCCAACACGATCATATTACTCCCGTGTTGAGCACAACAGATACACCAAGAGATACATGACCTATCTACATAGTCGTGTTTCAACCATGTTAAAACTGAGAGATACACGGCCTGTCTACACGATCATGTTTCAACTATGTTACACGATCGTGTTTCGACTTTGCTACACGATCGTGTTTCGACTGTGCTACACGATCGTGTTTCGACCGTGTTGAGCCCAAAACCCACCGAGAGATATATGACCTTTTAACACAGTTGTGTACTAGCCATGTTGAGCTACATGGCCTCCAACATAGTCGTGTTAAGTGAAAAATAATTTTATTATATCTATTTAACTCTAAAGTAAAGCAACTTCCACACAACCTAGATAATTAGTAAGACCTTAGATAACCTAATGGCTTAAGGGAAATTAAGAAAGTTATATTATTCTTAGATTTAGTACTAAGAAAGATGTATTAATGATTGTACAGATATCAACTTAGCTTAAGTTTGGAACAAGACATACTTAAGGTTAGGATCCCAAGTATGTACTTACCTTATTTGTTGTATGTGATTGCTAAGTAGTTATTTAATGAAAATTTATATGAAATAATGAAATGTTAAAATGTTGTATGAATGGAATGAGATATGTTGCTTATGCTAGGCTTGGGCTAGGGGGCCATAGTGGTAGATCCCCAGGGGGGCACCTCAATGATCGGTTATGCCGCATTGTTCTTAGTGGAGTCGTGTATCAAAATGATCTAAGGTAGATTAGGGTTAGACGGGACCCATAGTAGCAATTCCCATTAGGACTAAACAGGGCCCGCAATGGCAGTTCCCGCTATGACAAATGTTGTGTGTACCAAAGTCATGAGTACCCCTATGTGATATAATTCATTTTGATATTAATGTGTAAGCTAAAGTGTGAATGTGTTGTGGATAAATATTGCATATATGCATGTGCTATTATTATGCTATGTCATGCACATGTGGATGTGATACTCACATACTGAGCTTAGGCTCACCCCTCCTTCCTATATATATATATATTTAGCTGCAGGTAATAATGATGAGCAATTAGAGTATGATGAGAATAAAGACTTGGTGAAACATTATATATATGAAACAAGAAGAGAACATTATTATTATGTTGAGAAATCTGAATATTTGTAATTTAGAGTTTTATTAGTTAAATTAAAGTCATGGTGATAATTGTTATCTTGAGAATTGTTGTTATTGAATAAAGAGACTTGGAATGACTCATTCTAGAGCCATGTATTTGATTGAAGTTATAGTAGTATGATGGATAGTGTGAATGATCAAGTTTTGAAGTTTTATGAAGTTTTAAAGCCTTAGCTTGTCGCTTTATAGTATTGACACATGGCAAGCTGTGATGCATTAAGTTCTGGGGCATTACAACTTAAGCGGTATCAAAGCCTAGGTTTTAATGATCTTTAGAATTTAAGATATGATCAAATAGAGATTAGGTTAATGACTCATAAAATTAAGTATTGGTCTAAAAGGTGTAGGATTTAATCAGTAGAAAGTAAATTAGAATCATTAAAAGACTAAGTAAATGATCTATAAAACCATATGAAGTGCAGAGAGTGGGTAAATTAGGGGATAACTATTATGTTATGTTAATCCAAATATTTTATGTAATGGTATTTTATTTAATATTCCTATTTAATTACGTAAAGGTATATATATATATATGTTTGAGCTTAAGTATACATAGATGCATATTGTCACTAACCCCTTTACAAATTCTAACTCTAGGGTCATTCTACTGTCTCAATTTACACATAATGCCTTAAAGAACAAATATCATAAGGGGTTCATCTAGTGTTGGATAGGGTGGAGATGCCCTAAAGGATAGGAACCTTCAAAGACCACCTCAATAGGAAACCCCATAGCAGAATAATGTCACAACTGCTTAGTTACTAGAGACTGTAAATGCTCTAGTGGAAATGCTTGCACAACAACAACAGGCTGTGAGACCTATCAAGCCTGTAGAGGAACCTTGTGAACTAGACAAATTTGTAAGATTGGCTAAGGAGTTTCACCTAAAGGTTGATGATCTAATAGAGGCTGAATATTAGATCACTAAAACTAAAATGACCTTTGAAGCTTTCACAGTCTTAGAAGATAGGAAAGTGAGATACGCTGCTTACATGCTGAAGCAAGCGGCTATAGATTGGTGGACCAGTATGTCCAGATTAGCAGGAGCTCCTAACTAATGGCAGAGATTTAAGGAACTCTTCTATGAAAAGTATTTCCCCAACAACATTAGAGACAAAATGGAGGCAGATTATTATAATTGTCAGCAAAGCAATAGATCTATGGAGGCATATAAAGCGGAGCTAAACTGCTTAAGCAAACTTTTGCCAGAAGTGATGAGAGGAGATGATGCCTCCCAAGCTAGAAGATTTTTTAGGGGGACTAGAGCCTACCCTATAACATGAAGTATGGGCTTTTTAGTTGACTACTTATGCAACAGTAGTTGATAAAGCAAAATACTTGGAATAAAGCAAAAAGAGAATAAAGGAACAACTATTCCGCTTATCAGGATCGATTTTGGGGAAAAGACCTATTTCCAACATACCTTATGCAGACAAAGGGAAGAGGCTAGCTGTATATCAAGCCAAACTTGTGGCTTATGTGCCTAGACCCCTTTAAACTAGGCCTGCACCTCTAGCATTACCTCCCCCAACATAGGCAGGTCAAGGTATAAGGTGCCCTAGATGTTTAGGACTTCATGATCTACAGTAGTGTAATTGTCCAAAAGGAGCATGCTTCTCCTATGGCAAAACAGGACACACTAGCAGGAGCTACATTGAAAGGACACTCCCTCAAACCTTCTACTACACCTGTAAGTAGAGAGGGCACATATCATTCGAGTGTGGTGCTCATCACACTTAGGCGACTCCACCCCTGCAAGCCTAATAACTTATAAAACCTTCACCTAGAGGACCACTAGGCAGAAATCAAAACATGGGATCAAGATAAAAGGCACCTATTAAGGTGTTTACATTGCAACAATAGCAACAACAAGATGCCCATGATCAAGATACCATAGCAGGTACACTGCCCATAAACTCAAATACTACAAATGTATTATTTGACACGAGTGTAATACATTCATGTATATCACCAATGTTTATGAATGTATGTAGATTAAAACCTATTGTATTGGAGGAAGCTATGATTGTAAATACTCCTTTTGGAGTAAGAGGGAAATTAGATCAAATGTTTAAAGATGTGGAGATTCTAATACTTGGCAAGAAAATGCCAACTGAATTGTTTATATTAAAGATAATAGAGTTTGATCTAATTCTAGGAGTAAACCGGTTGTCTAAGTACAATGCCACTATAGATTGTTACTATCTAGTGGTTAGGTTTGATTTTCTTGATGAGGAACAAATTGTATTTAAGTTAAATCCACAAAGGCCTGCAACTCTTCCAACATATGGATTATGGAATAAAGGAAGACTATCAACCTTATCAGTAGAGATATAACAGGTTAAGGAATTGGGAAAAGTGTATGTGGTGAATGAGTATGCGAACATTTTTCCTGAGAATTTACCAGGTTTGACACCAGCCAAAGAAATAGAGTTCTATATTGATCTTGTACTGAAAACGACACCCATATCTAAAGCACCATACAGATTAGCATATACTGAACTATCTGAATTGAAGACTCAACTTCAATAGCTTCAAGATAATGGATTTATTAGACCAAGTGTCTCACCATGGGGTACTCCAGTTAGGGCCGGTAATGCGGGCCAAATGGGCCGGCCAGCGGGTCGTCGCGGGCTGACCTGCAATGGCCCGCAAGTCTCGCGGGTCAGTAAAATTAGCCCGCCCCGCCCCTCGGGCCAATGCGGGCTGGCCCGCAACGACCCGCAGTGGCCTATGGAAGTGGAACTTGCGATGGCCGGTGTGGGTCAGTCGTCCGTCAACCGTCATCCTCACCTCGACTCCTTGCTCGTCCATCGACCGTCGTCCTCACCTCAACTCCTCTCTCGTCCGTCGACCGTCGTCCTCACCTCGACTCCTCCCTTGTCCGCCGACCGTTGTCCTCGCCTTGAGTCGACAGTCCTCAACGAGGCCCTCGACTCCTCCCTCGTCCCTCCACACTCGGTCACAAACCGGAGATGACAATCCTATTTCCATGTCCAGACGTACCCTGCGCCGGCGAAAAGGCCGCCGTCGACAAAATGGTGGCCGTATTAGCAGAGGCTAGCTGCACTTTGATGAACCCCGCCAGACCTCCTGTCCTTCCCTCTGATCTTCTCAAGTCCGTACCATGTCCAGACAAGACATCCTTTGCCTTAACGAACCTTGGCCTGATCTAGCCGGTGAAACCTCACTTCATAGCTCTCCCCAGTTGCCACCACCACGAACTTCGCCCTGTACTCTTCCGCTTCACCCGACAAGACATCCTTTGCCCTAACGCTCCACTCGTCATAGTTCACGAGCTCGACTCGAGTAGTCGAGTGTTGTACTTGGGTGTGATGTAGGTATTCGATGAACTGGGTAGCCATTGACTCGACATCGCCGTCTCTGTCGCCGTTGCCAATCAGCAATTTTTTTTTCTAGTCGCGGGTCCGCAGGCCAACCTACCCCCGCGGGTTACATGGGCACGGGTCAAAATGGCCCGTAGCTTCAGTAGGCCAAAATTTTTTGCCCGCCCTGCAATTCCCACCCCTAGCTCCAGTACTATTTGTTAAGAAAAAGGATGCGAGTATGAGGCTGTGTATAGATTATAGGAAGCTAAACCAAGTCACAATCAAGAATAAATACCATCTTCCTAGGATTGATGACCTGTATGATCAATTACATGAAGCTCAAGTCTTCTCCAAAATTGACTTGAGATTAAGGTACCATTAGTTAAGAATCAAAGAGGAAGACATACAAAAGAATGCTTTTAGGACTCGATATGGGCATTACAAGTTTTGAGTGATGCCTTTTGGTTTGACAAACGCTCTAGCAACCTTCATGGACCTCATGAATAGAGTGCTTAGAGACTGGCTAGACCAATTTGTAATAGTTTTCGTAGATGATATCCTCATATATTCTAAAAGTAGAGAAGAACATAAAGCACATCTCATAACTATACTGAAAAGACTTAGGGAACAAAAACTTTATGCAAAATTCAGTAAATGTGAATTTTAGTTGAAACGGGTATCCTTCTTAAGACATGTGGTGAATAAGAATGGAATATCAATGGACCTTGAGAAGGTAAAGGCAATAAGTGACTAGCTAAGACCGAGAACTGTAACAAAAGTAAGGAGTTTTTTGGGATTAGCTAGGTACTACAGACGCTTCGTAGAAGGGTTCTCTCAGTTAGCAACTCCCTTAAATCAACAGACAAAGAAAAGGCTAAATTTGTATGGAATAATGAATGTGAGAGCAGCTTCATGACATTGAAGGATAAATTAATGACAGCTCCAGTGTTGGCCTTACCGAAGACAAGAGAAGAATTTGAAGTATTCAGTAATGCATCAAATCAAGGTTTAGAGTATGTGCCTATGTAGAATGGGAGAGTCATTGCATATGCCTCTCGTCAGTTGAAACAGTATGAGAAGAATTACCCCATCCATGACCTGGAATTAGCTATTGTAATCTTGGCATTGAAATTGTGGAGACACTATCTTTATAGGGAGAAGTGTAAAATATTTACAGATCATAAAAGTTTGAAGTGTTTGTTTACCTAGAAGGAATTAAATATGAGACAAAGGAGGTGGCTACAACTGATGAATGATTATGATGTAGAAATTCATTATCACCCCAGAAAAGCAAATGTGGTTGTAGATGCTTTAAGCAGGAAGAAATACATAAATATTGCAGTGTTAATCACATCCCAGAGGAAAATACTAGAAGACATAGATAAGTTGAAATTGGAAATGGTAACACAGGAAGTGGGAAATAGGTTGGCTACACTTAGTGTCCAACCCAATCTTATAGATCATATTAAAACTGAACAAATGAAAGATCTTAAAATTCAAAAGATAAGGAATAAATTAGGGCAAAACTATAGAATTTATGTTAAACGCTAAAGAAATAGTCAAGTATGGTAATAGATGGTGTGTTCCAAATAATACAGAATTAAAGAAGAAGATCATAAAGAAAGCCCATTACTTAAGGTATACAATACACGCAAGAAGCACCAAGATGTATAAGATCTCATCCCCCGACAAATGAACAATTTGAGAGAACTATTCAAATTCTTGAAGATTTACATCAAGCATGTACCTTGGATCAAGAGGGTAATTGGAATGATCATTTACCTTTAGTAGAATTTGCTTATAAGAACAGTTACCAAGCTACTATATAGATGGCTCCCTATGAAGCATTGTATGGTAGGAAATGTCAATCCCCCTTATATTGGGATAAAGTGGGAGAAAGACATATATTAGGGCTAGAGATAGTATAAGAAACGATAGACAAGGTTAAAGTAATAAAGCAACAAATCCTATCTGCCTAGAGTCGCTAGAAAAGTTATATAGATAAACAGCGATACCCTCTAGAATTTCAAGTTAGGGATAAAGTCCTACTAAAGATATCACCAACTAAAGGGGTAATCAGGTTTGGACTACGAGATAAGTTGAATCCAAGATATGTGGGTCCATTTGAAATTCTAGAGAGAGTTGAGACAGTTGTGTATAGGTTGGTCCTACCACCAAGTCTAATTGGGGTACATAATTTATTTCATGTATCGATATTAAGAAAATTTGTACCAAACCCAGATCAAGTAATAGCCTTAGAACCCTTAAAGGTGCAACTAGACTTATCCTCTATAGAGAGACCTATGAGAATAGTGGATACAAAGGAACAAGTTTTAAGAAGAAAAAAATTTCCTTATGTCAAAGTATAATTGACAAATCAAACAGAATGAGAGGCAACATGGGAATTAGAAGAAGAAATGAAGAAAAAGCATCCAAAACTCTTTCCAAATCCAAGTAACCTTCAAGAATGAATGTTTTTAATAACGGGAGAAGAATGTAATATACATTTTAAAAATGAATATATGTATAAATATAACAAGTGGCAAGGTCGTAAATAAACATGTGGGACAAGGGATAAAAGTTTCTTTTCTTGGCTAGATTATAAAAGCAAACTAACCTAGGGTTTCTTCTTTTTCATACCTGAACAAATTACAACAGTATAGAGAAATAGAAGGTGAAAGAACCCTATAGGAAAACCTAAGGAAACTCAAGGTGAATCAAGTGGCCAATCAAATAGGTAAGGATAGTAATTTATTAAACACTAGTCTATTTTAACGATTTAAATAAAAAAATACCAAATTGACTTGGTCGTTCATAGGGATCAAATCGAAGATGGGTTAAAAGAGCAAGGAATCAACCAAATTCAAGCTCTAAGTGCGAATTCGAGCCAAGTGAGTATACTAGAACCTAACTTTAGATTAGATATGGTTAATGTAACGATACGTTAGATTAAGAAACATAGAAATTAGGATTTAGGAGGAATTAGTATAGAAAATTAGGTTTCGTAGGACCTAACCGAGAGATACACAGTCTCCCAATATAGCCATATTTCAACCATGTAAACCAGAGAAACACGCAACCTTCCAACACGATCGTGTTGCTCCCGTGTTAATTAACCAAGACATACCGAAAGATACACGACCTCCTAACATGCTTGTGTTACTCCGTTGAAGCGAACCGTATGTTGAGATTATCCTAGAACCCGATCAGATGAAAAAGTAGCCCTAAAATTGTCCTTAAAACCAAGTAACAACTTAACCCTAACTCGAATAATGAATTAAAACTAAAGTTATAAAGAATTACGATCGCTACAAGATACCTTGATTAGATTGGAATGAGTTCTCGATGAAGAACAACAAGGAGGTTTTCCTTAAGAGAAAAAAATACATCCAAAAGTGCCTAAGTTTCGTGCCCTAGAAGACTATTTATAGTCTACAATTGAATGGGAAAAATACAAAAGAAATTACAATACGGATCCAACATAAGCAGGTACTATAAGTCGGCCTTAAAGCCAGCGGCCTATATTTAGGCTAGCACAAGTAACTCGGCGGCTTACAAGGCCAAAGTCAGTGGCCTTCATCCTAGGCCGGCTAGAAAAGCCAACGGCCTAAGTTCCCACACTGGTGGCCTTCTTCCACTTCCAAGCGATCTTCAATATCTTGTATGTAATGACATCCTTGAAGCTCAAAATTGTCCATTTGCTAAGATTACTCCAAGTTTGGTCTTCATTATCATTATTGGAGATGCGTGACAATTGGAAAATGAAGTCCTCATCTTTTGGGTTAATCTTCCGTAACGCTTGGTTCAGGTGATCTCGAATAAGTACATTCAAGGCTTGCTCTAGGCGTTTTTCTCTTACCCTTGTCCTCTATCCTCGGTCCTCTAATTCCTTCCAATGGGTCATAAGAAAGAGTTGGTGCAAGCTGATTCCCATCACTCGTGTTAAGCACAATAGATACACCGAAAGATACATGGTCGTGTTTCAATAGTGTTGAGCTCAAAACCCACCGAGAGATACATGACCTTTTAACACAGTCGTGTACTAGCCGTGTCGAGCTATATAGCCCCCAACATGGTCGTGTTAAGTGAAAAACAATTTTGTTATATCTATTTAACTCCAATGTAAACCAATTTCCACACAACCTAGATAATTAGTAAGATCTTAGATAACCTAATGGATTAAAGGAAATTAAGAGAGTTATATTATTCTTAGATTTAGTACTAAGAAAGATGTACTAATGATTGTATAGATATCAATTTAGCTTACGTTTGGGACCAGACGTGCTTAAGGCTAGGATCCCAAGTGTGTGTTTACCTTGTTTGTTGTATGTAATTACTAGGTAGCTATTTAATGAAAATTTATGTAAAATAATGAAATGTTAAAGTGTTGTATGAATGGAATGAGATATGTTGCTTGTGCTTGGCATGACCTAAGGGCCCGCAGTGGCAGATCCCTATGAGGTACCTTGATGATCGGTATGTTGTGTTGTCCCTAGTGAAGTCGTGTATCAAAATTATCTAAGGTAGATTAGAGTTAGACGAGCCCCACAGTGGCAGTTCCCACTAGGACAAATATTGTGTGTACTGGGGTCATGAGTACCCTTATGTGATATAATTCATTTTGATATTGATGTGTAAGTTGAAGTGTGAATGTGTTATGAATAAATATTGCATATATGCATGTGCTATTATTATGGTGTGTCATGCGCTTATGGGTATAGTAATCACGTATTGAGCTCAAGCTCACCCACCCTCTTTCCTTCCCTCGCCCCTTTCAAATATTTTTTTTTAGCTGCGGGCGATAATGACGAGCAATTAAAGTATGATGAGAATAAGGACTTGGTGGGACATTACATGGATGAGAAGGAAAGAAAACATTATTATTATGTGGAGAAATTTAAATATTTGTAATTTAGAGTTTTATTAGTTAAATTAAAGTTATGAAGATAATTGTTATCTTAAGAATTATTGTTATTGAATAAAGAGACTTGAAATGACTCATCTGAGAATCATATATTTGATTGAAGTTATAGTAGTATGATGGATAATGTAAATGATATGATTTTGAAATTTTACGAAGTTTTAGAGCTTTAGTATGTCGTTTTATAGTCGTGACACGTGGTGACTTGTGATATGCCAGGTTCTGGAGTGTTATATCACATGTGAAAGTCTCTGATACTCTCATTTCTAATATAGAACTTTCTTTGTTGGTAATGCATGGCTTTAATGCTCCTAAAACCTTGAAATTTCAAGGTACTCTTTTTTCCTTTTCTATTTCTATTTTAGTTGATAGCGGAGCTGGTCATAACTTTGTTTCTAGACAATTGGTGGATGGATTATCTTTACCTATTATTACTCCTACGATGACATTTGTTGTTAAACTTGGTGATGGTTTTTGTTTGGAATCTCATGGTATTTGTCGTGATTTGTTATTGGAGTTCGGAACTTATCGCATCAAGCTTGATTGCTATGTATTTGATTTAGGCAGTATTGATCTTATTTTGGGAGTGGAGATCATTAGGGGAAACAAAAATTGATTGGGCACCCATGACTATGAAGTTTGCGGTGAATGGTCAGCATTATGTTTTACATAGTGATCCTTCCTTAATAAAATCGGAGGTATCTATCCCTTCTTTGCAGAAATTGGTTGATATGTGTGATGGTTGTACCTTCTAATGACGCTCCTGCTGAAAGTGTTTCTGTAGAGCCATTGTTACATGCTTTGTTGACTGAATTTGAGGATGTGTTTATGGATATCACTCGATTGCAGTCTAATCGTCCTACTGATCATCGCATTCCTTTGAAGGAGGGCTGTGGCTCTATTAATGTTCATCCGTAGCATTATGCTCAAGTTCAAAAAACCGAAATTGAGAAATTAGTAGCTGGCATGTTGAAGAGTAGCATTATTCGTCCGTTCTAATCCTTATTCCTGTCCTGTTCTTTTGGTTAAGAAAAATAATGGTTCATGGCATTTTTGCATTGATTATTGAACCCTTAATGCCGCTATTATTCCTGATAAATTTCCTAGTCCTCTTATTGATGAGTTGCTTGATAAGCTTTATGGTGCTCAAATTTTTTCTAAAATTGACGTAAAGTGAGCTATTATTAAATTTGCATTTTCGATAATATTTCTAAAACCGCTTTTTGAATACATTAAAGTCATTATGAATTGTTTGTTATGCCTTTTGGCTTCACTAATGCTCTAACAATCTTCAATCTACTATGAATGATCTTTTTTGTCCTCATTTACGTCGATTTTTCTTAGTCTTCATTGATGATATTTTGGTATATAGTGGCAGCTTTGAGGATCATCTTTGTCATTTGCATGCGGTTTTTGAGTTGCTGCGTGCTCATCATTTTACTGCTAATCGTAAGAAATGTATTTTTGGCTAATGTCCCTCAGAGTACCTCGGCCATATTGTTGCTACTGATGGTGTTAAGGTTGATCCGTCTAAAGTTGCAAGTGTTCTCAGTTGGCCTATTCCAACTACTTTGAAGGGTGTTCGTGGTTTTCTCAGTTTGGTAGGTTATTATCACTAGTTTATTCGCGATTATGGAAAAAGTGCCAAGCCTTTAACTCTCCTCTTGAAGAAAGATTCCTTTCTTTGGACCGACACTGCCCTTCATGCTTTCCGTTTTCTTCAATAGGCTTTGGTGAATGCTCCCGTTCTTACCATGTCTGATTTCTCTAAGACTTTTATTGAATGTGATGCATCTGGGCAAGGCATTGGGGCTATCCTTATGCAACAACAGAGGCCTATTGCGTATGTTAGTACGGCTTTGGCTAATAAGACTTTGGCCACATCTACTTATGAGTGGGAACTTATGGCTTTAATGCTTTCCATTCAACATTAGCGACCATATTTGCTTGGTCGGAAATTTATCATCCGAACCGATCAGAAGAGTTTGCGTTCTTTGCTCCACCAGCGCATTACTACTCCAGCTCAAAAGCACTGGCTTGCTCAGCTTTTAGGCTATGACTTCGACATTTAATATAAGCTAGGTCTTGCTAATCAGGTTGTTGATGCTCTGTCCTACATGCATTCCAACTTGGCTTTAGCTGTTGTTTCTGGTCCTATTTGGACTAATCGTTCTGCTATCACTCAAGCTGTCCTCCAGGATCCGTTTTTATCCAATATTGAGCATTCTTTACAGCAAGGTCTTGCTACTCCTAAAGGTTATTGATGGAGACAGAGGACACACGGCCTGAACACACGGCCGTGCTATAAATGATAGAGCCAGGGCACGGCTTGAGACACGGCCTGGACATAGTAGGGTTTGGACATAGTGGAGGACAGAGGCTGACACGGTTCCGGGCACGGCTTGAGACACGGCCTGGGCATAGTAGGGTTTGGACATAGTGGAGGACAGAGGCTGACACGGTTTCGAGCACGGCTTGAGACACGGCTTGCAGAACTGTCACAGACTCTGCACGGTTCCGGGCACGGCTTGGGACACGGCTTGCAGAACTTTCACAGAAGCTTACACGGGTTAAGACACGGCTTGGGACACGGCCGTGTACTGCACTCGTCACATGCCCAGACGCGTATATTATTATTTATTTCCACGTGTACGTTTAGATTTTCCCCCTTTTTTAGGTATTTTACGGGTCCATATAAATACTCTTTTATCAGATAGATTAGGGTTACGTTTTAATATACATTTGAATACACTTTGAGAGAGAGTTTTCTCCAATTTCCGGGTTGTGCGCAACCTAATTTGCATCAAAGCGTGTGTCTTTGTTGTGTGAAACCAATCCAATTTCGGATTCGTTTCGTTTTAGCTTCCGCGCTGTGTCAGTTGGTATCAGAGCAAGGTTATTTCCTGCGGAGATGTTGGCTAACGACGGTGTTGATGGCGGTCGTGTTCTTGACGATGTTCAAGATGCGAGGTTTCAAGGGAACCATCAATGGGTTCCTAGGGCAGAGTTCGACGCAATGCATCAGAAGGTCGGGCGTATGGAACGGCGCCTTGATGAACTGATCGAGCGTTTCGATGCTCTGGTGGTTGACCCCAATAGGGTTGGGGGCGCTGGCAGAAATCCACCACGTGCGGTGGAGGAATTCGGGGGACGTGTGATCCGACCTGTCGTTGAGAACAGGTGGGGGCGTGTGGAGAGTGAAGAGTCCAGCGAAGAGAGTGATGATACGTACGGAAGTAGACCGCGGCGAGGACGTGGTGGAAGAGGTGGTGGTCATCGGATGGCTCCTCATGGAAACTATCCTAGAGAATTTGATCACAGGAGGAACCGTGGGGGTTATGATCACGGGGATGGCGGAGACTACCGGTTGAAGGTTGATATTCCTTGGTTCGATGGTAGTCTCAACATCGAAGGCGTCCTGGATTGGTTGGCGGAAGTAGACCGGTTCTTCGACTACATGGAAATTCCCGAGGACCGTCGGGTAAGGCTGGTGGCGTGCAGGTTGAAGAGTGGTGCTTCGGCATGGTGGGAGAGATTGCAAAGTAGGAGGCAGCGGGAAGGAAGGCACCCGGTAAGGTCATGGTATCGCATGAAGCAGCTGCTGCAACATGACTTCCTCCCGCCGGATTACGAGTAGATATTGTTCCAACAATATCAGCGGTGCCGCCAAGGACAACGTTCCGTGCATGAGTATACGGCGGAGTTCATGAGGCTGGCAGAACGGAATGATTTGAGGGAGAGCGAGGGTCAGCAAGTTGCGAGGTATGTAGAAGGGCTAAAATTACAAATCAAAGATAAGATTGGGGTGACGATGGTGAGAACCCTCGTTGAAGCAAAGAACTTGGCTCTCCGAGCCGAGCTTGTGTTGTAGGAGCAAGGGAGTAGATATGGGGGAGGACGGAAAGGGTATGTAGGCGAAGCTATAGGTGGTGGTAATCGACCGATACTTGAGAAAAGTCGAGTTACACCATACAAACCAACGGAGGACATGTCTAGGAGGGAGGAGAAAAGTGAGGGGAAGAAGCCGATGGAGCCGAAAGGAGTTCAAAGACAGAACAACCCCTATGCCAAACCCATATTGGGCAAGTGTTTCCGATGCAACCAACCGGGTCATCGATCAAACGAATGCCCGACGAGGAAGAGCGTCAACATCCTCGATAGGGAAGATGATGAGGAAATTTGCTGTGAGCCCGATGGAGAGGGAGAGTACTATGAGGAAGAAGAAGAAGCAGCGGAGCCATCATATGTAATTCGGCGTTTGATGCTCACTCCAAAGCAGGAAAAGTTCACGCAGAGGCACCAATTGTTTCGTACACGGTGTACGATCATGGGGAAGCTATTTGAGTTGATAGTAGACAGCGGCAGTTGCGAGAACATCATAGGAAGGGAGGTTGTAACACAACTGCAGCTACCTGTTGAGAAGCACCTGAATCCTTATACTATTGGCTGGATCAAGGCCGCCGAGAAAATTGAAGTTAAGGAGAAATGCAGGGTACCTTTCTCAATAGGGAAGTACCGGGATGAAGCATTCTACGACATTGTAGACATGGATGCTTGCCACATCTTGTTTGGGAGGCCATGGCAGTTTGACGTGGACGCGCAACATGAGGGCAAAGAAAATGTCTACCGGTTGGAAAAGGAGGGTGTGAAGTACACCTTATTACCATTGAAGAGGGAAGGACGTGCTAAAGGGAAGAAGGTTGAAAGTCGCTCATTCTTAACTGTCACTCAATCCGAGAAGGAAGTGATGGACGACTTGAGGGAAGCGCGAGTAGTACACGCCCTCATCATGAAAGGAGTGACCGAAGGAGGGGAGGAACTTGATAGAGAAGTGCCAGGGGCGGTGAAGGATCTTCTTGAAGAGTTCAAGGAAGTGATCCCAGACGACCTACCCGAGGGACTACCTCCTTTGAGGGATATTCAACACCAGATTGACCCGGTGCCCGGGGCTAGTCTCCCAAACCTCTCGCATTACAGAATGAGTCCCAAGGAAGCCGGGATTCTCCAGGAGAAGGTCCAAGAGCTTTTGGACAAAGGTTTCATCCGGGATAGCCTAAGCCCATGTGCGGTTCCGGCATTGTTAACTCCCAAGAAAGATGGGAGTTGGAGGATGTGTGTTGATAGCCGAGCTATCAACAAGATTACCATAGGGTATAAATTCCCTATACCCTGCATTGAGGATATGTTGGACCGTTTGAGTGGCGCTACTATTTTCTCCAAGATAGACTTGCGGAGTGGGTATCACCAGATTCAAATCCGTCTTGGAGACGAGTGGAAAACGGCATTTAAGACCAAGGAGGGGCTGTATGAGTGACTAGTGATGCCATTTGGGCTGAGTAACGCACCGAGCACCTTCATGAGAGTAATGAACCAGGTATTGAAACCTTTCAATGGTCGTTTTCTTGTAGTGTACTTTGACGATATTCTGATATACAGTAAATCCGAAGAAGAACACTTAGAACATCTAAGGTGTGTGTTATCTACATTAAAGGCGAATAAGTTGTTCGCTAATCTTAAAAAGTGCACCTTTATGTCAAGACGACTGTTGTTCCTGGGGTTTGTTGTTAGTAGTGAGGGAGTGATGGTAGATGACGAGAAGGTAAAAGCAATTAGGGAATGGCCTGTTCCAAAAACCGTAACGGAATTGAGAAGCTTCCTCGGCTTAGCCAGTTTCTACAGAAGGTTCATTAGGCACTTTAGTACTGTTGTTGCACCCTTGACCGAATGCCTAAAGAAGGGAAAGTTCCAATGGGGTGAAGAATCTAACTTGAGCTTCATGAACCTGAAGCAGAGATTGTGTAGCGCGCCTGTACTAGCTCTACCAGACTTTGAAAAATTGTTCGAAGTGGATTGCGATGCTAGTGGGGTCGGAGTAGGTGCAGTACTATCACAGGAGAAGAGACCAATAGCCTTTTACAGTGAGAAGCTGTGTGAAGCAAGGAGGACTTGGTCTACCTATGATAAGGAGTTCTACGCCGTGGTAAGGGCCCTTAAAGTGTGGGAACACTACCTAGTCGGGAAAGAGTTCATTTTGTATTTGGATTGTGGGGCTCTTAAACATTTGAGTGGTCAGACCCGAATTAGTAAGGATATGCACGCCAGGTGGATTGAGTTTTTGTAGAGGTTTCCTTTCAGGTTGATGCACAAGTCAGGTGTGCAAAACAAAGTCGCGGACGCCCTGAGTAGAAGAGCGAATGTCCTGCTTACTTTGAGTACAGACATTGTCGGCTTTGAAAAGCTAAAGGAACTATACGAGAACGATGGCGACTTTAAGGACACTTAGATTAAGTGTGCCAACAGGGAACCGTGTGACGATTACCATATACATGAGGGATATTTGATGAAAGGGAACCAGTTGTGCATTCCCGAATCTTCTTTGCGGGAAAAGCTTATCAGGGACTTGCATGGTGGAGGATTGGCGGGACATATGGGTAGAGATAAGACATTAGCTGCAGTTACCGCTAGATACTTTTGGCCTCGGTTGAGGAGGGATGTGTACCGAATTGTGGAAAGGTGCTACATTTGTCAAGTGTCTGAGGGGCAATCCCAAAACACTGGTTTATATACTCCTCTCCCCGTGCCTTCAAACATTTGGGAGGATTTGTCGATGGACTTCATACTAGGTTTGCCTCGTACCCAACGAGGTGCTGACTCTGTGTTTGTTGTAGTTGACAGGTTCTCCAAGATGGCTCATTTCATCCCATGCAGGAAGACCGCCGACGTACGGGCTATTGCACGGTTGTTCTTCAAGGAAGTGGTGCGGCTGCATGGAGTCCCAAAGTCTATCACATCAGATAGGGATAGCAAATTCCTTAGTCACTTGTGGAAGACCCTCTGGTTTATGTTTGACTCCTCCCTGAATTACAGCAGCACCGCTCATCCTCAAACCGACCGACAGACCGTGGTGACTAACAGAACCCTCGGAAACCTCATCAGAAGCATTTGCGATGAGAAACCGGGACAGTGGGATCAAGCATTGGCTCAAGCCGAATTCGCTTACAACAGTTCTGTCCACCGAACTATTGGAAGGTCTCCATTCTCGGTGGTATACACAAAAACACCACATCATGCGCTAGACTTGCTCAAATTACCCAAGGACATGGTGGGCGATGTAGCAGCTAAACATATGGCGGAGCAACACCAAGCCACTACTGAAGAAGTTAAGCGAAAGATAGAGGAATCCAACACACGGTACAAAGGGGATGCAGATAAGCATAGACGGCAGAAGCTCTTTGCAGTTGGCGATCAGGTAATGGTTTACCTTCGGAAGGAGCGATTCCCTGTAGGGAAGTATGGGAAACTTCAACCCAGGAAGTACGGTCCCTATGAAGTTGTACGCAAGATCAATGACAACGCATATGTTGTACAACTCCCGAAAGATATGAATATATCTTGCACTTTCAATGTAGCGGACTTGTCACCTTTTCATGCCGATGATACTCCTCTATATCCGGATGAGAACTCGGGGTCGAGTTCTCTATTGGTGGGGGAGAATGATGGAGACAGGGGACACACGGCCTGAACACACGGCCGTGCTATAAATGATGGAGCCAGGGCACGGCTTGAGACACGGCCTGGACATAGTAGGGTTTGGACATAGTGGAGGACAGAGGCTGACACGGTTCCGGGCACGGCTTGAGACACGGCCTGGGCATAGTAGGGTTTGGACATAGTGGAGGACAGAGGCTGACACGGTTTCGAGCACGGCTTGAGACATGGCTTGCAGAACTGTCACAGACTCTGACACGGTTCCGGGCACGGCTTGGGACACGGCTTGCAGAACTTTCACAGAAGCTTACACGGGTTAAGACACGGCTTGGGACACGGCCGTGTACTGCACTCGTCACATGCCCAGACGCGTATATTATTATTTATTTCCACGTTTACGTTTAGATTTTCCCCCTTTTTTAGGTATTTTACGGGTCCATATAAATACTCTTTTGTCAGATAGATTAGGGTTACGTTTTAATATACATTTGAATACACTTTGAGAGAGAGTTTTCTCCAATTTTCGGGTTGTGCGCAACCTAATTTGCATCAAAGCGCATGTCTTTGTTGTGTGAAACCAATCCAATTTCGGATTCGTTTCGTTTTAGCTTCCGCGCTGCGTCAGTTATCATTTGGCTCATAATATTTTGTATCATCATAGCCGCATGGTGGTTCCCGCTAAGTCTCAACGGGTTTCTCTTTTTCTTCACGAGCTCCATTCAACTCCAACAGCTAGTTATGCCGGAGTATTAGACATACAAGCGCTTAGCTGCCAATGTTTATTGGCCTGGTATAAGGAAGGATGTGGAGGCTTTTGTGGCGGCTTGTGATGTTTGTCAGCGCAATAAGGTCCAGTCTCTTCCTATTCCTGCTTTGGTTTGTGAAGACATTTATCTCGATTTTATTGAGAGTTCACCTAAGTCTTAGGGTTATGAGGTGATATGGTTGCGATAGCTCGCCTATCTAAATATGCCCATTTCTTACTTCTGAGATATCCTTTTACTGCCCGAACTGTTTCCCATTGCTTTATGGCTGAAGTGGTTCGACTGTTGGATCCTTAATCCAATGTTGGCCTTATTTGTGAAACAATTAAGTATTGCGGGCTGTCATATTAAGTTAAACTCAATTAAAAGTGATCAATAAGATTTGGATATTTGAGTCTTAATGTATCTAATATGATATGGCTCCTTTTTATGCGTAGAGACCTTATGGGTAATTTCTATTTTTATGATAGGCTAAAATAGAAATACCAAAAAGGTAACATATAGTTATCTATATAAATAGTGGTTATGGTCCTCAGGTCATACGTCATTTTCTTGTCTCTTTGAATCCCATCATCAGATAGACTATAGAGAGAAAATAAAAGGGATCTTTCAGAGAAAACGTATTAATCTGGAAGGCCAACCGCACAATCTAAGAATCGTGGATCACAATGGATTCAGGTACGCTTCCGCATATTTATTGATTAATTCTTAATGATCAAACATGAAAGATCTAGGATTTATTATTTGTGATGATTTTCACAAAAGGTTAATCAAGAATTATCAATTGGTATCAGAGCCTACATTGTTTGATCATTAGGAATTACTTTTGTGATTTTTTTATAAGGTGTTATTATCCCTAATTCTGGAAATTAGGTTTTGGACAAACATTAAAATATGTAAATGTCTCAAATCGGTTCCGACCATTCATGTTATCGGATATGTTATCGCAACAATTTCCTTGCAATTTTTTCGCGTCAAAATCAATGGCCATTGTCTTGTTCAATATTATCTCCACGAACAGTATTTAGGAACGGCATGATTCCAATATGTTATCGGATCTCTCTACGGTGATTTTGCTTTCCGTTATTGTAATTCACCACGGTGATTCAAGGTTTTCTTCACAATCCGTTTTCAAACGAATTAGGAACCGCATCAATAAATGATGCATCATGTTGCTTCCTCCACGGCCAAACTTCTCCGTATACACGGTCCCGACCCATAGTTATACACGGCCGTGTATTCAAACCATGTGAGTTTCTATTAGTTTTTTAGGCCAACATACACGGTCGCGCCTTCAGCCATGTATTCAAACTGTGTAAGTTTCTGTTAGTTTTTTGAACCCAACATATATGGTCGTGCCTTCAACCGTGTACTCAAATATATATTCATAATCACTTATAGATTGGTATTTATGTACGCCGATTTTTCTTTTGAGCTCTAATTTTAATGTTTGAGTTATTGAGTTATATTTGGATATTAGTGTTTAGACCCAATAAGTTTTAGCTAAAATTAGAGTTGCCTTTGACTCAAAGTTTGATATAATTTTAAATTTGAATATTGGTATGTTTATATGTATTTTGAAATGAATTAATTGAAGCAACATATTGCCAAAGTGGTACCTCTTGCAGAAATTAATTTATTTCAAAATATAAAAGGTTGTGTGTTTACAACTTCTATGAATTTTTAATCGGCCCAATGGAAGGTTAATGTTTAATAGAATTGCAAGTGCACCTGTGGTAATAAACTCGTAATGATTATTTAGTTTTACATGTGAACAATAAATCGGCCCAAAGGAAGTTTTATTGTTTGATGTGTTCTTATTGTCAGTGTTTGATTACTACGCCAAGATATCACTTAGTAGTTAATGTTTTGTCCAAAGATGAAATATTAATGGCCTACCCGGTATTTTGATATGGGGTTTACCTTCATTTGAATTTATTATTATTATTTTGTTGTAAGGCTTATGTAAGCTTGTTTATTTGTTTGTTGTTCTTATTCAGCTATGAATAATCCTGCTAATATTACTGCCAACATCAATTCCATCCCTATGCTAAATGGCACTAACTTCAAGTCGTGGAAAGATAATATATTGATAGTAATTGGAGTTATGGATCTCAACCTTGCATTAAGGACTAATTCTCCTTCACCTCTTACTGATAAAAGTACCTTTGATGACAAGAGGGAGATGGAAAAGTGGGAGAAATCAAACCGCATGTGTATGATGATCATAAAGAAGGCCATTCTAGAAGCATTTAGAGGTACAATATCTGATAAGATAACTAAGACTAAGGAGTTCCTTGATGAAATTGAGAAAAGGTTTGCTAAGAATGAAAAGGCAGAAATAAGTACACTCTTGGCAAACCTAATCTCAATGAAGTACAAAGGCAAGGGCAATATTAGGGAGTACATCATGGAGATGTCTCATCTTGCTTCCAAGCTAAGAGCACTCAAGCTAGACCTCACAGAGGACTTACTAGTGCATTTGGTTTTGATTTCTCTTCCAACATAGTTTAGCCAGTTTAAAGTGAGCTATAATTGTCAGAAAGAGACTTGGTCTCTGAATGAGCTCATCTCACACTGTGTTCAAGAAGAGGAAAGGCTAAAACAAGATGAGATTGAGAGTGCTCACCTAGCCTTAACTCCTAAGAATAGGAATAAAGATAACAAAAGGAAAAGAGATAAAGAAGCTGCAAATATGGTACCTCAGAAGACACATCTAAAGAAGTCGGATGCATCAAATGGTATTGGTTGTCACTTCTATGAAGCTGTAGGGCATTATAAGAAGCAGTGCACCAATTATCATGCTTGGCGTGCTAAGAAAGGTACACTTCTTAATTTGGTTTGTTCTAAGGTTAATTTAACTTCGGTACCCATAGACACTTGGTGGATAGATTCTGGTGCAACAACTCACATCAATGTGTCTATGCAGGATTGCCTACATTGCTGAAAACCAAGTGATGGTGAAAGATACATCTATGTGGGTAACGGTAAGACAGCTGAAGTTGAAGCAATTAGGAAGTTTAGATTATTATTAAAGACTAGATTTTATTTGGATCTTAATGAAACATTCATTGTACCGTCATTTAGACGGAATTTGATTTCTGTTTCTGCTTTGGACAAATTTGGTTATTCTTGTTCATTTAGGAATAAGAAATTTAGTTTGTTTCATGATTCAAAATTAGTTAGATTTAGTTCTCTATCTGTTTATGATAATCTTTACTTGATTGATATTATTGCTTCATTTAATGAATCCCTGCAAGTAAGTACACGAGGTATAAAGAGAAAATTAACCAATGAAAATCCAACTACATTATGGCACAAAAGATTAGGTCATATCTCCAAACGGAGAATGGAGAGACTTATGTCAGATGAAATTCTAAACCCCTTGGATTTTACAGATTTTGATGATTGTATTAACTGTATAAAGGGGAAACAAACCAATAAAAGGAGATTTGACGCCAATAGGACCTTAGACATCTTAGAACTTATACATACAAATATTTGTGGGCTATTCCCTACAGTTGCTTGGAATGGTCAACAATATTTTATAACGTTCATAGACGATTTCTCACGATATGGCTATCTTTATCTCATTCATGAAAAGTCACAGTCCTTGGATATGTTTAAAAATTATAAGGCTGAAGTTGAGAACCAACTCAACAAAAGGATTAAAAGCATTAGATCTGATCGTGGTGGAAAATACTACGGTAGATATGATGGTTCAGGTGAACAACGTCCAAGACCTTTTGCTAAATTCCTAGAGGAATGCGGTATTGTCCCACAATACACTACGCCCGGTTCACCCACTATGAATGGTGTTGCCGAAAGACGAAACAGGACGCTTAAAGACATGGTAAGGAGTATGATTTGTCACTCCACCTTACCAAAATCATTATGGGGAGAAGTACTTAAGACTGCAGCATATATCCTTAACAGGGTTCCAACTAAAGTAACTAACAAATCCCCTTATGAACTTTGGACTGAGAAAAAGCCTAGTCTAAAACATTTACATGTGTGGGGATGTCTAGCTAAGGCACGACCTTATAAGCTCAATGAAAAGAAACTAGACTCAAGAACAGTAAGTTGCTATTTTGTTGGGTACTCTGAAAGATCAAGGGGTTACAAGTTCTATGATCCCACAACTAAATCAATATTTGAGTCGGGAAATGCTCGGTTCTTTGAGGATGTCGAGTTTTCCGGGGGAGATACGGTTAGAGATATTGTCTTTGAAGAGGAATACGTTAATATTCCCACAGGTGTTATTGAATTTGGTCAAGATTCTATTCCTAATCTTCTTCAAGACACAATAGAACAAGACAATACTGGAGATCCCATTCAAGATACTATTCCAGAAGAACAAACTCTACCACCTCAAGAACCTATGCCATTGAGAAGATCCACTAGACAAAGAAGAAGTGCGTTGCCAGATGACTACATCGTATTTCTTCAAGAACGTGAGGTTGACATTGGAATGATGGAAGATGATCCAATCAACTTTCGTCAAGCCATTGAAAGTTCTAAATCTTAGAAGTGGATTGATGCCATGAATGAAGAGATAAAGTCTATGAAAGACACTGACGTCTGAGATCTTGTCCCATTGCCAAAAGGTATGAAGCCTATTGGTTGCAAATGGATATTTAAGAACAAGAGGGATTCAAAAGGCAATGTGGAGAGGTATAAGGCTCGTCTTGTTGCAAAGGGCTTTACACAGAAAGAAGGCATCGACTATAAAGAGACTTTCTCACCGGTTTCTTCGAAAGACTCTTTTAGGATTATAATGGCATTAGTGGCACAATTTGATCTTGAGTTACATCAGATGGATTTAAAGACCGCCTTCCTCAATGGTGACATTGATAAAACGATCTATATGGTACAACCAGAAAATTTTGTATCGGGAGATCCAAAGAATATAGTTTATAAACTTAAGAAATCCATCTATGGACTTAAGCAAGCATCTCGACAATGGCATTTCAAATTTCATCAAGTGATCACTTCACTTGGTTTTGAGACGAATTTGGTCAATGATTGTATATACCATAAGTTCTGTGGGAGCAAGCATATTTTCTTGGTTTTATATGTTGATGATATATTGCTTGCCAACAATGATATAGGCCTATTGCACAAAACCAAGAGATTTCTAGCTGAGAATTTTGAGATGAAAGATCTTGGTGACGCCTCTTTTGTGTTAGGAATACAAATACATCGAGATTGCTCTCGAGGTACTCTTGGATTATCACAAAAGAGCTATATCGAAAAGGTAATCAAAAGGTATGGCATGCAAAATTGCAAACCAAGTGATATACCTGTAGCCAAAGGAGACAAATTTAGTCTTAGTCAGTGCCCTAAGAATGATTTTGAGGAAAAGGAAATGCAAAAGATTCCCTATGCATCAGTAGTATGGAGTCTAATGTATGCTCAGGTTTGTACGCGTCCAGATATTGCATACATTACAGGAATGTTGGGCAGATACTTGAGTAATCCAGGATTAGACCATTGGAAAGCAGCCAAACGGGTTTTGCGGTACTTATAGAGAACAAAAGATTACATGCTTACCTATCGAAAGTTAGATCAAATCGAGATCGTTGGGTATATTGATTCCGATTTTGCTGAATGCCAAGATAGTATGAAGTCTACATCAAGCTACATATATCTGTTGGCTAGGGGAGCTGTCTCTTGGAAGAGTATAAAACAATCCCTTGTTGCTTATTCTACTATGGAAGTAGAGTTTGTAGCATGTTATGAGGCATCCAATCATGGAATATGGTTGCAAAATTTTGTCACAAGGCTGCGCATTGTGGATACTATTAATAGGCTACTTAAATTATTTTGTGACAATAAGTCAGCAGTTCTTTATTCTAACAACAATAGGAGCTCGACGAAGTCAAAACATATAGACATCAAGTTCCTAGTTGTAAAAGAAAGAGTTTAGAGTGGACAGTTGTCTATAGAGCATATAAGAACAAACTCTATGATCGCGGATCCGCTCGCTAAAGGAGTGCAACCCAAAGTGTTTCATGAGCACACTGCTCATATGGGTGTCATGACTTTAAGTGACATTAAGTTTTAGTGGGAGTTTGTTACCTTGAATGCATTTATGTCATAGACAAACTTTAATAAGTTGTTTTGATTTATTATGTTTTAAGGATATCTTCTGCAGAAATAAAGTATCTTGTTTACCTACACTCTGTTTTTGGTTTATGGTTTGAGCTCACTAAGGTTTATGGTGGACCAGTAGAAAATAGACATGTTAAGATCACTTTGCATGGAATTTTCTTGCTACACATCCATATCATAATCCATGTCATTCAATTATATCAGCATTGTGACCATTGATGGGTAGAGTTATGATAAATGTAATGAATACCACTTTCATCCTATGTTGATATAACTGATGGACCAGATTGGTTATAAATACATTATGTTCATGATAGCAAATTTGAGCTCATATGGTTTTGCACAACATAATTATAAAGTTATACATATAGTCCAAGTGAGAGACTGTTGGATCCTTAATTTAACATTGGCCTTATATGTGAAACAATTATATGTTGCGGGTTGTTATATTAAGTTAAACTCAATTAAAAGTGATCAATAAGATTTGGATATTTGAGTCTTAATGTATCTAATAGGATATGGCCCATTTTATGTGTAGAGACCTTATGGGTAGTTTCCATTTTTATGATGGGCTAAAATAGAAATACAAAAAAAGTAACATATTGTTATCTATATAAATAGTGGTTATGGTCCTTAGGTCATGCGTCATTTTCTTGTCTCTTTGAATCCCATCATCAGATAGACTATAGAGAGAAAATAAAAGGGATCTCTCAGAGAAAACGTATTAATCTGAAAGGCCAACCACACAATCTAAGAATCGTGGATCGCAATGGATTCAGGTACGCTTCCACATATTTATTGATTAATTCTTAATGATCAAACATGAAAGATCTAAGATTTATTATTTGTGATGATTTTCACAAAAGGTTAATCAAGAATTATCATTGACTTCACGGGTTCCCCACTCTATTATCAGTGATAAGGATCCTTTATTTGTTGGTGCATTTTGGCGCAAGCTTTTTTGGTTGCAAGGCACTCATTTACTATTTAGTATCGCTTATCATCCCAAATTGAATGGTCAAACCAAGATTCTTAATCGTTGTTTGGAAGCATATTTACGTTGTTTTGCTTTGGATCAACCTCATGCTCGGGCTGATTGGTTGTCTTGGGCAGAGTGTTCTTACAACACTTCTTTTCACATGACTGCGGGTATAACCCCTTTTGAGGTCGTTTATGGTCACAAGCCTCTGACTTTAGCTACCTATTTATGCGATGCTTCCGTTCCCTCTTTACATGATGATCTATGCACTCGAGATGAGGTGTTGCAACAACTCCGTTATAATTTAAAATGCTCTCAGCTTCGTATGTGTTTTTCTGTCAACAAGCACCGTCGTCCTATGAAGTATGTTGTGAGGGATTCGGTTTATTTGAAGCTTCGGCATCATTCTTAGACTTCTATATTTTCTTCTATTTCTCCGAAGCTTGCACCTCACAATTTTGGTCCCTTTCGCATTGTGGAATGACTTGGTCCTGTTGCTTATAAGTTGCAATTAACAGAAGGCTATCGAATTCATCCTGTTTTTCATGTCTCACTGTTGAAACGTCATGTGGGTGATCATCTTGTTTCTTCTTCCTTGCCTGCTGAATTATCTTCTGATTTACCCTGCATGTCAACCTACTTGCATTTTGGGTAGTCATTTTTTTCTTTGCGATGGCCAAGAAGTTCCTCAGTTTCTTATCCAATGGCACTGCCATTTCGTGAATGATGCTTCTTAGATGGATTGGGATGCTTTTCACCCGCAGTTTCCTACATTTGACCTTAGGGACAAGGTCAGTTCTTCTAGGGAGATATTGTTATGATTCCTCTAAGTGTTAAGCCTATTACCCATGTGTACACAAGACGTGGGAATAACACTTAGTTACTATAGTGTATTTGCTTATCTAGAGATATTTTTCTTTGTATTTCTTCTAGAAGATTGCAGAACTATCTAGATATCTTTATAACTGTTTCATAGGTTATAAATACATGTATTGTAGCTATTCCAAGCTAGGTAGAAACTTTACCTAGTTGATGGCTGAGCAGAGTGCTGAAGGAGGTTTCATAGCTGGAGTCTCTCTACCCATTTTTCCTACTAAAAATCAATAAAATAGCCTATTGTTTGCCTTAAACCAGCTGAGTTGTAACAAATGAGCATTTTAATTTTTATGCGACCAATTTCAACTACAAATGCCTTTAGAAAATGCATCAAACTTCTCTTTCGTAGATTGGATCCTATCCCACCTTCATCAGAAACGAGAGTCATCCATCTAACAAGAGAGAGGTGCCAAGAGAGCCTATGAACAATTGTATGATCGAAGACTACTGGACTCGAACGGCTCATTACAACAGGGGAGGGAATCTCTATTCCACCATTGTGGAGAAGTTACTAAAAACATAGAGAATAAGCAGGGGAGATCAAAAAGGAGCAAAAATCTCTCCAGTACACTGAAACTATCTCAATACAATCGCCTATGCCATTCAACTCTACATGACACAGAGCTAAAAGGTTCCCAAGTAGGAAAACTGAGAAAACAATGGGCACGAGAATGGCTCACTCCTCATAAATTGTTTTGAACAATTAAGAAAATGAAAATAAATGTCTTAACATTGGAGAAACGACAGCTTATATTCATCATGAACCAGAATGCGGCTCAAAGGGGAACTCACTTGATTGATTCCACCTTTATATACACGTCTATCTATTATAAATCCACACAAGAAGACAGATGCAACAGTGTACACTGCAGTGCATCCAAAACACCAGAAATCTCCACTATCAATTTGGGAAGCTCTTTACACAGCCTCATCTCAGAAGCAATGCCTGCAAAATCTATAACAAGTATTAAATGATGATAATTCATCAACTATAAACATGATATAAATTTCAAAAATGCCTTTATATTTTCGAAAATGTAGCATCCGGTGCATAGACATTTAAATATATGTGCAAAAATGTCTTTGATAACTCATTGGAATTCAGCATCGAAGGGACACTGAAAAAGTAACATCAAGATTGAAATCAACAGTTTATGCTGCAATACTCTTGATAGGTAAAAAGGTCCTCTTGCTCTCTAGCTTTACAGACATCAATGAAAAAATCCATAAAATAAATATTTCTCTCGAATTGTGCAATGTTTGCTTTTCCATATTAGAAAAAAAGAAGAAAAGAGGACCACAAATTGTAAAACAGCCGCTGGTATGACTGAAATGAAGTCTGTTAAGATTGAACTCAAATAGAAAAGCAACCTGCTCAAAGTGCCATCTCTGCCTGCAATGCAGCAAGTTCGTCTTCCTCAGCAGTCCTCTGAGGAGTAGGACGAGCTGGCCGTTGAACAGCTGGAGCATGAATCGGAGCTGCAGGAGCCGTTGTAGCAGGCTGAAGGAGCTGTTCTTCCAACTCAGCACCTTCCAGCTCTTCAAGTTCTGCTTCCAGTTCATCCTGGTGATACAGAGAAATGAGCATATGTTAATTTCACCCCTTAGTCCAAAAACCAAGCAACGAGATAACCCCTTTTTGATAAACTAAAACATCATAAAATACAGAATGAGTACTGAGGAAATGAACCTCATCAAAATCAGCTGCTGCGCCAATTGGAGTAGACAATGCTTCCTGGATCTGTTTCATATTCTCAGTCTGCTCATTAATCTCATCCATGGTCTTGTCGACATCATCAATATTCCTATAAAACAAGTCATTTACTTTATCTTAGCTTTCATCTGAACAGGAGGAAAAAAATGACCCCAATCTTACATGCTTAAGAAACACCTATGCAAACAACAGCGATAACACAACACGGATAAAAGGAAAAAACAAACTAAATCATTACACATACGTTGCTTTCTGCATTGCCTTCATCGCTGAAGCCCAGTTCTTAAAGCATCTACAGTCTCAGTTGTAGCCTTTGCTCCTTCTAACATTATCATCTGAAACAATTAAACAGATAACATGTGAGTTAAATTCCACAAGCTCAGTAATTAACAAGAGCTACTAGCCTGATCGTCAACTAATTAAGAAAGGAAACCAAAGTCACCTGATCATGAATACGTAGTTGAAAGTTTCCTAGTTGCTCAATTTGCTGTTCGTATAACCTTTTCCTCTTCAAGCATTGTATGGCCGCTGCAAAGCAATATCAAAATCATCATTTTATGAACATAAAATCCTAGCACTGATACTGGAAATTGCAAGTCACTATTAATTAGGGTACAACTACAGTTTTTATATAACATCACAGCGTGATGCCAATGCAGCAAATAAGCGTATTTAACATAAATTTAACAAGCTTTTTAAACAAGTCTAATGACCAATGCATGCTTCCTACAGTAAAATTTTCAAACATAAAGACAAACATTAACAAAAGAAAAAAAAAAGGAGGATTTTTAATCCAAAAGATGGTAGAACAATCATACCTCTTTTGTTCTTAGCTTTAGTGAAATCCCTGGCTTTATCAACCTCTGCAGTGGCCTTTTTAATTAGTACCTTCTCTTTCTTCTCTAGCATTTCCAGTGTCTATTCAAACAAAAAAAATGAAAAAAAAAAAGAAGAAAAAGAATAGAACCCAGTTTCAGTCGACACATGAACAAGATAGAAAGCAAGGCCCACAAAAGAAAGCAGCAGAGTATAGCACTACCTATTGAATTCCAAAACTTCCCAAGTTCACCTAAATGTTCTTTCATGCAAACAAAACAAAAACTATAACATTTAGAGTTTGTATTATAAAATTTTACAAAGTTACAAAAACTGCCATGCCAAGGGGAGTAATAATAACAACATGAAAAGTTAGTATGATCAATTTTTACAGAGCTACAAGACTGCCTTGCCAATTTCCAAGGGGAGTGATAATGAAAAATCAGCATGCCTAAGAAGCGACCAAATAAAAGCACCTTCTAAGAGAATGCACAAAGAAACAGATGCTTCAAGGTCATCATGCGTAAAGCTTGGCAGATCTACACTTTCTTGCATTATAAATTCAATAAATACTTTCTCGCATTATAAATTCAAAGGCATAAGAAATGGATGGATAATTATGAGGTATAAAGTACAAAATCCATTATCTATGACTGTTACATGGTAAATATATTTCGACAGAAAAATATTAGATGGTTAGATGAGATTGGACACATGGGAGCATGGACTAGATCGTATCAATTAGGGTAGGGACCAAACTGAAATAAACTACACTAAACCATAGACCGTACCAAGAAGTCAGTTTCAAGAAACTGAAACAAAAAGCTTTTCGGTTAGGTTCCATGAACACCCTTGCTAGGGCAAATTTCAGGTCACCTCACCGTAAAAACCAAATTCAATTCAGAATGAAGCTTGTAGTTTATCACGGTCTGAACTGTAAACAGAACCGATCCGTACCCGACCCCCATCAATATCGCGACAAAAGACGAACACAAGACTCAAAACCTATATCACTTGCTAGACCTTCCACACAGAAAAATCATTATTGACTTACTGCACCATGTGCCCGACACACATCCTTGCACGAACACACGTGCCCACATATACAAATGAAACACAAAATGGACCACAACTTACGAACAAACATCATCGAAACACCCAAAAGTTCCCCAATCGAATGAACCAATCAGAAGCAAAAATCTACCAAAGTGACAAACTTTTACCTCATTTAATTTATCTAGAGTCGAAACAGCATTAGTCTCTTGTTTAGCTTTTCCAAAAGCCGGCTAAACATGGTTACTGGTTAATTATCTCCCCAGTCAAACCCTTGATCCTGCAAAGAACACAATCAAAGCCAAAAAATCAAGATCGACACCTCGTAAAATCCTCGCTGAATTCTACGATCGATCACCAATGGAACAAAGTTCGAACCTTTAACCCTAAAAGTGATCGCGAATTCGAAATTGATCAAGTTTCAGGAATTAATGTACTTACTTTGGGACTGAATAAAAATTAGGGCTTTGTAGGAAGAAATGAGAGGTTCCCGTATGATTGAGAGAGGGAGAGGGAGAGAGTGGAATTTTGGATTATTTTAACTTTTGGTTTTTGGGTTTCCTTAGGCGTGTTGATGATGATGAAGGATACAGGAAACTACCCACGTCGGTTTCTCCAATTAGTTTATTTGCTCTTTAGGAGTCAACACCATGGATTTGCTTACGTGGTCATCACTCGTTACTGGGTCCTATGCACCTGTGGACTCTGGGAGATGTAAATACAACGCGGTTGTTATCATGAAAGTCAAAACCACGTTCTTTTTTAATACTGTGTTTTGGTTGTATAGAAAGCCAAAAAAAAAAAAAAATTGAAAACTTTGAGTTTGTAATAAAATATTGAAGTAGAAATTTACATCGGAAAGATGGGAAGAATCAGATAGAAAAGAAAAGGAAAGAAAAGAATCGAGGGGAAAGAAAATGAAGGGAAAAAACTAATTTTTATTTTATTTGAAAAATAAAGAAAAATAAAAAGAACGAATTAAGTGGAGAGTTGATATTTTAAACATTAAATATTTGGAATTACTAGATAGTTCTTAACAAATAATAATTTGTTCAAAAGATGAAATGTATAAAAGGTAAATTAAGAATTTTAAAAGCTTTCCCTCCCATTCTCTTCATTCTTAGGGAGAACAAAATTTTTATGAGTCTCATGAATTTAGTTCTCCCATATTTCTTTTCCCTCTAATTTTCCTTCATCCCAAATAATGGAAAACTATTTTTTTTTCTTCCCATTTTCCACTATCCTAAACATAGTATTAAAGAAATGAAGAGAAATAGATGGAAAGTTTTTTTACTTTTAAAGTCAATATGCTTATCTCTAAAATTGAAAAGAGAGTAACGGAAATAGGTGGATATCAATTTGAAGTTATAAAAATACCCTTATTATCTTAAGTTTACTAAATAAAAATGAGGGAAATATAGTCTATAGAACAACTTATTTTGTTTGATTTCCTTTATGTGATGGAAATGAACATTATAATACAAAAGTTTCCTTTTATTTCCTTCTTAAATAACTAAACACAAAATAAAAATCATTTTTCATTTCTTTTCTTTTCCTTTCTCTTCTTTTGATTTCCGCTCATTTCATCCCTTCAAAAATTTTACCTAACACTTTCCAAGGAAAAAAAAAACTTATTAATAAAAATAGACAATTTTATGTATCATTTTGAAAAAACTTAATTAAAATTTGAGCATAAATCAGTGACCAATTTAATACTATACTAAATAATGCACATCTTCGATGTGGACTTCAAAAGATATTAGCAAATGACACACTCACATTAGAGGTATAAAAATAATTTTAAAATTTTATTTGAATTCTTAAATAAGAGGGATTATATTTTATTCACTTACATAAATATAACTGTTATTCCATAAAGTGGAGTTAGTTTAGTGGATAAAGAGAGAGAAAATTGTAATGTAATGATCCTCCTATAAAAATAGAAGAGGTTATTTTAGGACATGTTTGATACATCTTATTTTTATTTATTTGGTATCTATTTCATATCTATTCAAATATGAATATTTAGCTAGAATTCTAAGGGATTCATACAAAAAAAAAAAAAAAGATAAAGATACAATTACACATATACCCTTATTAAAAAAAAAAAAAAACAAATTCCTAAATCCTGTTTTGAAATATAAGTATATTAGATACAAATTAAGCAGTTTATCCAAATATTAGTTTTTAAATAGATAGAAATTAAATATAGATCAGATATAGATAAGATATAAACAAAAAATAGACAATCTAAATAAGCCCTTAATTATACTTGATATTTTAGGAACTAAATACTTAATCATATAGACTATTATTATATATACAATTTTTGGGCATAAAGACAAAAATGGTCGATCCACTTTAATAATAATATAGATAACAAAGGATATGCAAATCAACCCAAAAAAAAAAGAAAAAGAAAACACACACCCACACATGCATGCACGTACACACACATATTAATGTTTGTAGAATTTTAAAGTGTAATTATATTACCAAGATTCAAAATTGCAGTTAGATAATAGTTAACACCCATAGCTCTTGGAAAAGTGCTCCACTAAGCCACATGTATTAGTATCAAAAGACTTGAGGTTAAGTTGGTGGTTAAGTCAAACTTTCTAATATGTCCAATCTTGTATATTTTGAAAGTTAAAAAAAAAATAATAATCCCAAAACTCCTAAGACACCGAAACATTTCATTCACTTGATTGTAATAGATGATTTATATATATATAAATATATATGTAATTGCAATTAAAACATTTCAATAGTTTAGATTAAATAATTTTAATTATGCCATTTTTTAAATAATTTATAAACATACATTAGTAATATATTAATTATTATAATATATTAGATAAATTATACTTTAGATAACGGCGTTTTACACTTTTTTCATTTTAGGTACCTATGTTTTTATTTCTTATATTCAAGTCATTAACAAGATCACCATTAAAGAATGCCTGTGATAGGAGAAACTTTCATGGGCTTAGGTCATTTTACTGACTTTTTATTCGTAATTTCAATAACATAGTCGCACCTCTTACCAAGCTAAACAAGAAAGATGAAGAGTTCAATTAGGGAGAAAAAGCTTAGAAAA
>JBBMOL010001707.1:0-33801 GCA_037954665.1 Laguncularia racemosa | reverse complement strand
TTAAAGTTATATAGTTTTGGTTTGTATCTCTTGTGACGACCCTGTACTTAACCTATTTTTACGTCCAGGTAAGGTTAAAATTGCCCTATTGCAAGTAGTTTGAATTGGGAAACAGGCTTTTTAAATAAATATTAAAACTCGATTGCAACGTTTTCAAGGATCCAAGGTTCATTACTAGGAAATACAGAGAACAAATCCTCGTAGCAGGGGTTGAAAGCAAAAACCCTATGAAGCGGTAAAGAACTCCTTTAAGAATAAGTAGGAAGAGGTGAGGATCTGACTCAAAGGAGAAACAACCAATTTGAAAATGAGGAAGGAGGCAGCCAGAGAAGTTAGTTGGGGAAGAAGTCGTCTCATCCAAGCCAATTTCAGGTATAAACTCCCTTCCCATACCTGCAAGATTAAAAGAAAGATAACGTGGTTTGACAATTGGAAATTTTTTGGAAATTTTAAACAATTGCATATTAACCCCCCCCTTCCTTTGGGTTGAGGCATTGACTCAAATGCCAGATATGAAAAGTTTCTGAAAAAATTGTTGTCGAAAAAAGAGAAAATTGGAAGAGTTTTCTTCAGTAACTTTAAGAGGGAATGTTGGGGCATTATTCGAACAAATTTCTAAAGAAGCTTAGGGACCCTTAGGAGCTTCACCATCCCGTTTTGTTTGGGTTTAAACTAACTGAGGAGAGGGCCCTAGCTGATTTAGGGCTAGTATTAATCTCATGCATAAAAAACTTTTCAAGAAGATGGGATTTTAAGGGAACCCAAAGCCAACCCGAATGAGCTTGCAATTGGCGGATAGATTAGTTAAGTTTCCAAGAGAGTGGTTGAGGATGTGCTAGTAAAAGTTAAAGATTTTTTTTTTTCCCAGCAGATTTCTCATCTTAGATAGGGAAAGTGGATGTGGAGACCTATTGATTCTTGGGAGACCATTTTTGGCTATGTAAGGCTTCATAGATTGAGACGGGAAATTTGGTGTTGCGGGGTTGGAAATGACGAAGTCATAGTGAAGATGCCGGATTTCTTAAATAGTTTGCAACATGATGATCTTGTTTTGCAGTGGATTATCTTGATCTACCTATTTCAGAGTAAATGCAAGAACTTTTATGAAAATGATGTTTAGCAATTTGTTTGACGAATGGGGATCAAGGAGAATCTTGGATGCATCGTTAAAGAGATGACTGATAAAAAACCATGTGGGAGCCAAGCCAAAGATGGAACGTGGATCCTCTTGAAGTGCCACTCGGACCGATCATAAGAACTCGAGCAAAACGTTTAAAAGGAATCACTTAAGGGTGATAAGGATGTCCATGAAGTCGGAAAGGATTGGAGCAATCAGAGTTAAAAAGGATTGGAACCCCAGGGGAATGCCCTTGCTCTTTACAAGTGATAAGTGCAAAATACCCTTATCTAGAGTAATGAAATTGTGCTTTATTGTTAAATTTTTAGTGATTTGTTGAAGAAAATGATGCTTAAAGGAAAGAATGTTAATTTCAGGATTTTCTAGAGTATTTTTGGAGCCAAGGGGGGAGTTTGAAGAGTCGAATCAAGTTTGGAAAAAATTTGGGTAAATACATGTGAAGTAAAAGAATTTGGAAAGTACACAGTGAGATACCCCCATGTACTTTTTCTTGTGTATACTGAGTGGATGTCTGGAAAGTACACGGGAAAGTACACGCCCCTGTACTTTGCTTATGTATCTATGTTTTGCTGCTGTGCAGCGATGTTTCAAATACACGACCAATGTCACTCCCATGTACTTGCTCGTGTATATTCACATAAGGACACTTGGAAAAAAGCATGAGATACAGAACGAGTACACTATTCGTATATCCACTCGTGTATGTATCCCAACCCGGGTACATGTATAAATAGAAGTTAGTTGCCCCCAGAAGGGAGTTCCGAATTTTGTACTTGCTTTAAAAACACTAGCAGAGGGGAAAGAAATTTTCAGTTCCAAAGGAGGTTGAAGACCCCCCGAAAGGAGAAGATTTCATCTTTTTAAGGGTTGGATATGAATTTTAATTATTGTTCCCGTAATTTTTATTTCTTTTGTCCTTATTAAGCAACACTCGACTGACCCAAACATCATTTGGTATTAAAGGAGAATTTTAAAAGGGAAAAAGGGTGCCCAATTCAAAAAATCGTGCTAAAAGAGTGAATAAAGGGAAAATGTTATCGTGGCCCCCCGAATTATCAACGGGTTTGAAAAACAGAGATACCCGATTTAATGAGCCACCTAGACCAATTCTGTTTTTTTCCCAAACCCAAACTTGTTACGTCACTCTAGCATGCCGTCCCGAGTGGGGGCAAAAAATTTTGAACTTAAGCCTCCCGTGATTCAGATGGTCCCCAATATACTAAATTTTAAAGGGTTTTGGCAGGATGAAGATCCAAATGCCCCTACCCAACTTTTTTGGAGATAGTGAAAACCTTCAAAATTTAATGGAGTTAGTGATAAATGCGATCTTCTAAAGGCTTTCCCCCCATTTCTTTAAAGGGGAAAGGGGGCAAAGGGCAGTGGCTGAATTCTTTACCGAGGAACCCCAAATTATAATGGCAAGGTCGATTAAGAATTTTATGGACAAATTTTTTCCCCCCTTTCAAAGACCGCTAAACTTCGAGTGGATTCTTTTCTTTCACATATGACATGGAGACTTTGTATGAAATTTGGGAGAGATTAAAGGGACTCAATTGAAATGCCCACACCATGGGATCCCCAGAGGGGGCTTAAATTTCAGATATTTTATAATGGGTTTAAAACTATCAAAGGAAAAAAAAAAGATCCCGCACTGGGGGGCACCTTAAACCCCTAAACTCCTGAAGAAAGTTAGACTCTTTTTGAAGACATGGCGGGCGAAAAATTTATTTTGGTCACATGGTAGGGGCAAAGAAAAAAAAATTTGGTACCCATTCTTAAACTTGGAGGGGGGCACTTCTATCTTTGTCTAAATTTGGGGGCTTTACCCTAAAAAAGATCGGGGGGGTTTGGGCTGTCTAAACAACATAAAGGGGCTTTGGGAAATTCCTCGGGTTTGGTTAGGAAGGGCAAAAAAGAGAAGTGGATTTTTGGGGAAAACCCCAAATTCCCCTAGAACAACCCCATACAGAATTTACTTAAAAACCCAGGATGGAGAAATCCCCCCAAATTTTTTTTTGGTTTTAACAAAATTAATATTTAGAAGGGCAATTTGAATCCTCCACCAGGTTATCAGAGGCCAATGGCCCGGGTTTCCCAAAACCGCCAATTGAAGATCTCCTCAAAAAATTTCCATCAAGGATTCGGGAAGCCAAAAATCCTTAAAATTTGATTCTAAAAATCAGGATGGGCTTTGAGGAATCTTTGAGGCATAAATACCCAATCTTAAAACCCCAAAAGGTCGGTCAGATAGCTAAGTTTCTGTCAGAGAGATCCCCAGGTTCATTTCCCCGGGAAAAACACAAAAACCCAAACCCCTAGGGGAACATGTAAAGCTGTCACTTTACGAAGGGGAAAGGGAAACTAAAACCCAAAGGTTCAAGAAGAAGAGATTCAGGTGACTGAACCAGAAAAAGAACAAGAAATTTCCAAAGGGGGAAAAAAACCCCATTAAAAAAAAACCCCTAAAGTGAAATCATCACCTCCACCAATCCCCAATAATACAACCCCAATGTTCCTTATCTACCCAGGGATCAAGAAGGACAGAACAGATGAGCCTATGGTAGTTTTTTAAAAATTTTTTCAAGAAATTGCATACCCAACCCTTTCCACTGGTCGAGGCTTTAACCAAATGCCACGATATAAAAAATTTTTTGAAAGAATTACAATCGAACAAAGGAAAAGCTTGAAGATTTCTCCCTATAACTTTAGGAGGAGAATGCTCCGCGGTAATTCAAACAAACCCCCAAAAAAGTTAAAAAAAATCTTGGGACTTTAAAACCCTCCCTTTTTCCCAATAGGGGGAAATTTAAACCCTTTAAAAATGGCATTTGGGTAATTTTGGAGCCAGTAAATTTAATTTTATTACATACAAAATGTTCCGAAATTGGGTATTGGAGAGCCGAAAAACCACCAAAAAGAGTCCCTTTAAAAAACCAATCGATCTTTAATTCCCGAAAAGGAGTAGTTGAAGATTATTAGTGAAGGTGCTAGACTTCATTTCCCTCAGATTTCGTCATCCTTTACATGGAAGCAGATGTGGAGGTCCCTCTTTTTATTGGGGAGGCCCTTTTTTTTCTATTTCTAGAGCCATAATTGATGTTTGGGGGTGGGAAGTTTTGTGTTAGAATGGGAAAAAGAAGAGGTCTTTTTTGAAAATGCCTGACGTCCTTAGACAAAGCTTTTCATCATGAGATACATGCTATGCAATCGACTACCTCGACTTCGCAGTTTTGGATTCATTGCAAGACCTGTTATTGGGATGGAAAATTTGGGAAATTTTGCTTGAGAATGGGGGGAAAGAGGGAACCTGAAAATATGGCGATTAAAAAGTAGTTGTTTAATAGCTTAAAAAAAATAATCCTGGTTTAGAGAAGAAAGAAGGGGGGGTTTGGGGTTGGAAAATCCACCATTAGAGATCGAAACCTTCAAAAAGGGGAAAACCAAAACCCGAGCTAGAATTAAAACAACTGCCAAACACCCCAATAGCTTTTTTGGGAAAAAGGGTTCTAAAATTCCAGTCATAATTGGGATCAAATCTGGATCGAGATCAGCAAAAAAGGGTTTTTTTGCATGTCCTTTGGGGGAACACAAAAAAGAACTGCATGAAAAATTTCAAATATAAAGGGGATTTAAACCCTTTGTTTTTTACACACAAAATTTTGATGGAAGATTGTGTCAAGCCAGTGGTACAACCGCAGCGCCCACTCAATCCAAATATGGGGGCATGGGTTTTAAAAAGGAAATCATTTTTAAATTTCTTGATGCAGGAAGATCTACCCGAATTTTTGATAGTCATTTGGGGGAGCCCCATTCAAGAGTTTTCCCAAAAAAAGGCGATATGACAGGATACCGAATGAAAAAAATAAACTCTCCAATGAAAAACTGTAAAGAATGGAAGTTTGTTAGATTCCCCGCAAGTAAATATGAAACTCAAAAAGGGCATTTTCCTTTCCTTTGTAGCCAAATGTTGAAAGGTTACCCGGTCATGCAATATTTTCCCTTTTAGGGGATGTTGGAATTTTCGTTTCCCCACGCACCTGAAGACCAGGGAAAAACGACATTCACATCCTTTTTGGGCCTTCGTTTATCGCCACCTTTAGTTTACAAGCCCCCCAGCCCCCTTCAGGATGCATGGGGCTTTTTTTTAGGTATGGTAGGGAAAAATTGGAGGTTCAGGATGATTTTTCTATTCTTGGGAATTCTTTTGATGATTTTTAAAATTTCTTGAGTTAGTTTTGCAATGTTGTGAAACACTAACCTGGCCCTAAATTTGGGGAAGTGTCATTTTATGGAAAAAGAAGGTATTGTTTTTAGTTTAAAATCTCCAAGAAAGGCACAAGGGTGAAGGTAAAAGGCTAAAGCATTATTTGGGGGCCCAAAACTTTTTGGAAAAAAAGGGAGGAACCTCATTTTCATCTCTTTGAGCTCCACCTTTTCATTCGTCAAGTAACGCTTTTAAACAATAGCGCTTCTTGGGAGGAACCCATGTTGCTTAGGTAAGTTTCTTCTTTATTTATTTATTTTTATTTTTTACACCCGTTGTTTTGGAGTAACTTTTGCAGCACAACAAGATACAGGGGGGCTAACCAAGTTTGAATTCTATGAAAGTCATCTTAATAGAGCTTCTTTTAAGCTATAAGTGTGGGAAATTTAGGATGGGAGACCTTTTCAAGGGAATGCAAGATAAAGTGTTGACAGGTATGTACTTTGATCTGCACAACCGGGTACACTAGTGGTGTATCTGGTTGTTCACACATGCTAGAGGGTGTCTAAATTGACTTTGCAATACAATAGGGGAATACGTCATGGCGTACCCTCCCGTGCACTTCAAAATATGCTCATTGTGTAAATATCAGAGATACACGAATAAAGTACACGCTCGTGTACTTAGTCGTATATCTAACCCACAGAATGCTCCCTCTATATACACGAACAGGGTACATGCTCGTATACCTGGTCATGTATTTAACCCACAAAATGCTCTCCCAGATACACGAACAAGGTACACGCTCGTGTACCTGGTCGTGTATCTACCTACAGAATGCTCTCCCATGATACACGATCAAAGTACACGTTCGTGTATCTAACCCACAGAAAGGATTCCAAAGTACACGACCAAAGTACATGACCGTGTACTTTGGTCGTGTATCTAATTTTTCTGCTCGTACTATAAAAGGACTCCTCACTTCACTCTGCCATTTACACGACCCATTCTCCATTCGTGTATTTGACCCACTCTACTCCTCCATACCGTGGTTGTCCTTTCCACACTATAAACTTCCTCCGTTTCAAGGATTCAAAGTAAGTAAGTTCTCTCTTCTTCTTCTTCAATACTTATTGCAATAAGGTTGCTGCTCGGTTTTCTTTTACGACTACCATACATGCTTGCATCTATGATGATGGTATGATGAGTGATTTCGCATTGTGGAAGTCGATTGTTGATAGATCTGTAGACATTCTGAACTCACGTGAATGCATGTATGATTGATGTCTTGAGTGGCTGCCAAATAAGTGAATCGACAGTTAGGGTTTGAACATGAATATTTGGGATTTTGATTTTGTGGGTTTCTGGAACAATGTTGTTGTGTTTCTTTTCCGATCTTCTTCTTAGAACCAAGTTATGAGGCCATTTTTTTTATGATCACTAAACTATCGCACCTAGCTTCTTAGAATCAAGATTCGAACTTTATCGTTTGATGATGCTTTGGGTGTGTTTTAGTTACATTTTCGGACTTTAGGAAGGTAGGTTGATAATATACTAAAGCCACAAGACCTGATTTTGAGTGTTCCTATGGTAATTTGTGCATGTATTAGATAGGCAGATACACAACTGGGTACACAGTCGTGTATCTCAATTTTGCTATCTTCCTCCTTGTTTCGGAAACCCAATGCAAGTCCTATCATTTTCTTTGTGTAATTAACGAACCTAACCTATTTTGAGACCATTGTGATTGCTCCAGATGGTCAACAAGACTTGTGCAGTTAAACCAAAGTTTAATAAAAAAAGAAGAAGAAGACCACCCCTGCTAAGAGGAAGCGGGATGGTGCTAGTTCATCCTCCTCTCCACCTCCCCGAAGAGTTGCGGAGGAGCCATGGAGCAAGAAGCGGTTTGAAATTCTATCATGGAAACCGTTTGGTACACACCAATACTTGGATTGGGGCATGCTAGAAGGGTATGGACTAGTTCAACCAATGAAGGAGACCCTTGCCACCGGCCCATGGGAGGTCCTGTTCACCATACAAGAACCAGCATATCGGGATGTTACTCTTGAGTTCCTATCCACTATGCAGATACAGAAGACAGAAATTGAAAAAGGATGGGACAACTCTTTTAGTTTTGAAGTGTATGGGCAACGGCATAACTGTACTATCCGCCAGTTCTGTTCTCTCATGGGCTTCTACACTGAAGCTTTTACCTGGACATCTGAGTTTCAGGACTTACATTGCCGTTGGCCTTCCAACGTGAACAATCAGCATCTCCCATGGATATCAAATTAATATCGGGTTGGAGTTAGCCTTTTATCTATGGAGACATGCACATGACTCCCGTTCTAAGGGGATTTATTGTGGCAGCTTCATCACTCATTTGCTGAAGAGCATGGACATTTTCCAAGACCTTGGGCCAGAGGCCGCCAAGTGCAATCAGGAAAGAATCTCTGATGGGCCGTTTGCCAAGTGGGGAATGAAAAAAACCACAGGAACTTCCCGCACTTCTAGCAGGCCGCCTCCTTCTACACAATCCTCCAAAGCTGCTCCCTCCTCGTCTTCACCTGGTGAGTCTTCTATTCCTACATCGAAGCGGGTGCTTGACCGCTTGGCATCTATTGAGAAGACCCAAGGTGAGATGAAAGTGCAACTACAAGGGATGCAAAAGAAACAAAAAAATTTTAGGAAATTTGTAGTTCACGCCTTCCAGTCGCTGGCTAAGTGCTTCCCAGTAGGGCAAGCTAGTTTGCCCACTTATGCCTCTTCCCCTGAAGCTGAAGAGGAAGTTGAGGCCAGCGGCGATAAAGACAAGGAAAAGGAAAGAGAAAGTGAAGAGGAAACTGAGGAAACCACTGAGGAAGTGGAACCAGCCACTGCCAAGGGTGAGGAAAGTGAGGATGAAGAGGATGAAACAGATGATGAAGATGATGAAGATGAGGAAACCAGTTCTGAAGAATGAATGACTTCAAGTTACCTATTTTATTCTGCATATTCGAGAAGCTCTTTCTATTGAGCTAGACTCTTTCTTGTTGGATGACTATAATAATGACTGATATCTATTTACTCTTTTACCTTTCGTTTTTGTTGTGTTGAACTTTGCTGCTCTAGGTGCTATCTTGCGAATGCAACTGGTCCCATGACCTTCCTTGGCGAACTTCATCGATATAGATGATCGACATTCTGCTAGCTATGCAATTGGTCCATCACCTGTTGAATCCCGGGAAGTCCCAGTTCCTTTTCTTTTTCTTTTTTTTCTTTTATCTCTTTATTTCTCATTACGTTCTTGAATGATAAAGACATTGGGGACAATGTCTCAATCTAAGTGTGGGGAAGGGGATACTAAAGAAATTTGATAAGGGTTGTGCTGTTATTGTATGAGTCATTCAAAAATTTCCCCTAATTTTTGTTTTTCTCTTTGTGCTTGATAATCGAATTTTGAAATTATGATTGCAAATTACATAGTATTGTAGCATTTTGTGAATGAATTTCCTCTAAAAGAGTGTTGGCATTTCACCTTTGTCTTCTATGGAACATTGATACTTAGTCAAAGTTATGGGAATAAAATTGTTTGTGAAACTCAAAAATCTTGAGAGCCATATAATCTTTCATGAAAGGGCAAAATGAAATGATTCTCTTGGTAATCCTTCTTAGAAAATTTCTTTAAAGTAATAATTTAATGAAAGCATGTTATACTTGAAAAATAAAGGATTGGTTAGGATGGGCAGGCTTTGGTCCCTCAGAAGAGAGAAGTTTGACTCCGCTACTAACTAGTCAAAATAATAAGTTAAGGTAATAAAGGTTCGATGGGGTCCCTTTAAAAACCTGGTCACCTAAGGTCGTTTGGCCTGGGATTGGCCGACCGAGGAAATTACCGCAATAAAATGAAATACCATAAAGGAAAAAATTGAGAGGGTCTTGTAACTCGAGTAATTAAGCCCATAGGAACGCACTCAATTGAGGGGATAACGTTCGTTAACTTGGGTGACGAGCTTAGGATTATCGGCTGAAAACTCGTTACATGGGTTGCAAGATTCCGAAAAAAAAAAAAAGGATGAAACCAGTGTGAACTATTACAAAGAATAAAATCTTTGAAGAGATCAACCAAAAAGGAGGAGGAATCCAGGGGAAACATAGATACAATGTATTTTCATTATTGATTGCTTCACTAAGAGAGATAATTGAGGGAGATATTAGACTTTTTAATGGTGGTTGAAATGTACCACGTTTTCTTTTGCTTTGATTGATCTTGTGTTTAATTTTGATCATGAAAGCCATTGTTAAAATGACAAGGGTAAAGATTGGTCTACTTGATTAATCCTAGAAATTGACTAAAGTATCTTTGTTACAATACTTTCATGATAAGGTGAGAAGCACACATCAGATTGAGGGATTGCATTGTGCTTTAAAGATTAAAATTCACAAATGCTAATATCTGAGTAGTTTTATTTGGTAACGACAATCATGATTAATGAGAAAATTTGATCAATGTTTTGTTTTTCTTGAGGACAAGCAAAGAATTAAGTGTGGGGAAGTTTGATAAGTCGCAAAATACCCTTATCTAGGTAATGAAATTGTGCTTTATTGTTGAATTTTTAGATGATTTGTGAAGAAAATGATGCTTAATGGAATGAATGTTAATTTCAGGATTTTCTAGAATATTTTGGAGCCAAGGGAAGGGGTTCTGAAGAGTCGGATCAAGTTTGGAAGGAATTGGATACAATACATGTGAAGTAAAGAATTCTGGAAAGTACACAAGCGAGATACACACCCATTTACTTTGCTTGTGTATATTGAAGTGGATGTCTGGAAAGTACACGAGTGAGATACACGCCCATGTACTTTCTTGTGTATCTAAGTTTTGCTGCTTGTGCAACGATGTTTCAAATACACGACAATGTGCACTCCCATGTACTTGCTCGTGTATATTCACATAAGGACACTTGGAAGAAAGCATGAGAATACACTACTCGTGTATGTATCCAACCCGGGTACATGTATAAATAGACCGTTAGTTGCCCTAGAAAGGAGGTTACGAATTTTGTACTTGCTCTGACTCTCATAACAGCAGGGGAAAGAAGATTCCGTCAATTCAAAAGGAGATTGAAGACCCACGAAGAAGAAGATTCTATCTTTAAGGGCTGTGACTATGAATTTTATTTATTCTTCCAGTAATTGTATTTCGTTTGTCCAATTTATTGGAGGAGTAGACTCTAAATCTAGATTTTATTTGAAACTTCTCTGTCATGTGATGAAGATTCGGTTTTTAATGCGAAGTTGTTGACTTTCTTATGATTAATTGCATGCCCTTCAATTGTTTCTTAGATTCATAGATCCGGAATATGAATTTATGCATGATATCATATTAGTTAATTGAGAAATTGCTTTTATGATTAGATTTAATGCAATTAATGAGATTTGATTGTTCTTCTAGAGATAGGAAACAAGAGTCTTTTGTTTACATCGATTATTTTGATGCGAATTCATGTGCTTTATGCAATTCTAGGTTGCTATTAATTAAGGAGAGATCCTATTTGATAAACCTAGGATTAGATAGGTTAATATACTTGAGAAAGGAGTTAACTTGACTAGGGAATTCGACAGTATAAGAAGTCAATTATGTCAATCTTCATAAATCTAATGAATTACATGATAGAGAAGGGGTAGAATAAGATCTAGGTTGCTTTTGTTAATTGATAAATCTTCCGAACCATTGTTGTTAGTGAGTTATTAGTTTTAAGATTAGAGTAATTAAGTTTCAACCAACATATTTAAGCGTCGGTTAGATAATAGGAACGGAGTTAGTACTAGTAGTTGGTGTATCTTTATGGGACGACTCTGTACTTGACACTATATTACGTCCACGGTAGGTAAACTTGCCTATTGCAACGTAGTTAGAATTAGGAACAGGCATTATAAATATTAAAACTACGATTGGCAACGATCAACATTATAAAGTCTACATTGGACAAAATATATTCCATCACCAGTACATCATTATCATGCTACGCCTGCTTTCGCAATTTCATTACTAAAGGGTATAAAGGTATTGACATAACACAAGAAAATGACCATGACTACAAAATGACCAATAGTATATAATGACCAACACCGGTATAGCCCCATCTTCAAATACTTTCACCATGGCCAATTGAATGTGCCCCCACAATACGTGAAATAACCACAAATACGGCCTCCACATACACTAATTCCACTATGCTACCCTCTACCTGATTTAGCACTTTCACTACTCCCACTTCCCAAATTCTCTCCAGTTGAGCTACTATAAGTTGGTTGGGAAAATCATGTTGCTCTTGTATATTGTACATGACCCTAGTTCACATACTTTCACATATTAGCTAGTTCATAATAAGTAACACAAGGCACAGACTCTCAACTTGTGATGGAGTAGGTTGAGACATAGAAGTTGATGCTTCATCTACTATCGAATGTTTACCGCCCCTACTTCTGCCTCCTTTACCTATCATATCCCCTCTACCTCGATTATTGCCTCTAGTTGATTGGTAAACAAAAAGGAAAGAGACAATCATATAGTAGTTATATCATTTCAATTTTATAAAGAAGGTTAATCTAAGTGGCAACGCATACCACATTTTCTCTCTATTGTTCCACTCATCATTGCCAAGTTGTACATCCAATAGTGGTTGCATTGCATGCCATTAACCTTCTTGATCCGCTTCAAACTATTGGGACAACTTTCCTTTTCATACCCTTATATTGACAATCTATACCACTCTAGCATTATAATGATGGGCATCCCCCCATGCTTTAAGAATCATGTGATTGATTGACTCATTCAAGTTATTTACAAGTGTATCATACTTTGCACAATAGCTAAAATAAGATTTGCACTAATGAGATGCTGGAATGTTGGACAACCATTACCATGCTACTTCACTTAAGTTTTTCACTGCCTCCACTTTATTTCCCCACTCCCTTATAGTAGTTGCATTTGCAATAACCTACATTGCATCCTTGAACTCTTGCCCAATAAACTTTTTCCTAAAGTTTTCAAATAAATGTCTCATATAGTACCAATGCTTACTTGTGGGAAATAGATTAGCTAGTGCATTCTCCAGTCCCTATAAGATCACACCACATAAGAAGTTTTGTATATTAAACTGACAAATTCATTATATTAGCATAGTGAAAATGGAAAAAAAAAATTGAATATGCATACCTTTTGTCTATTGGATACAAATACAAGTCTAAGCTCTCCTGGATCTCTGATATAAGAACCAAAGCCATGAATTCTCACACTCAGACTCCACAATTGCAATGGCAATGGCAATTGAAAATATGTTCTCATTCCCATCTCAACCAATGGCGGTAAACATATTCCCCCCATATCTTCCCTTCAAGAAACACCCATCTAATCCCACCAATGGATGACACCCACTAAGAAACCCAACCTTCTAAGCATTAAAATGTACATAAATCCTCTCAAATATAAGTGGGGATCCCTCCATTAATGAGTCACACTTGACCTTAACCTAACTTCCAACATCACGAGCTAGAATAAAATAAGCATAATCATAAATAAGTCCATACTATTTTAAATCATCACCTTCTAGAATTGCTTGTGCCTTCCTTTTTGCTCAATAAGCAATATGGATGGGCATGTCTACAACAATGTCCTGCATGACATGGTGTTGAATTGCAATAACTTCCCACTTTAGCCCATTGTCTCAAAATTCTTGTAGGTACTTCCATGCTAAAAAATTGGGTGTAATATGCTTATTAGTGAAACTCCTACAACAAGTACATTTTGAATAGAATGTCTATACTTGAAATATCTTCTCATCACTAAGCTTTGACACATACACTCACCAACCACATTCATTAACACAGTGAACTAATACTTTACGTGGATGATTTAGACCATATCAAAAAATTATGCCATTCCTAGATGTAAATGAAAGAAGACACTGTCTGAATGTATGCAAATTTGGAAATTTCATACCTAACAAAAGCCTATGATGCCTTCCATCAATATCTACACTATACCTACATATTTTTCCAATTCATCCTCTTCTTTGGAATCTACTATACAACGCAAATCATAATCAATGGGATCATCATCCCATTCATCCCCTCCAATAATTAATTTCACCACTTTATTGCCAATCACTAGTGCCCTATTATTGCCTTCATTGTCCTTGGTTGGAATTGTGAAATCTTCATGTGTATCATCCTCAAACATGTCTTTATCAGCAACATTCTCCTCCACATGCCCATCACAAGGCTCACCATCAATCCCAGCTCCTCCATAGGCAATAGATTTAAAGCATGTGGGTTCATAACATCCAACACCAATGCTTGCTTATCCACATATAGCATGACTATATACACCCCCAAAGTGTGATATAGCTTTAGCATTGCCATAACGTCAACATCATTTCAAAGGGGCCTTATGCCTCTATCAAATAATTGCTTAGGCACCACATAGTATACAAATGAGCTTGGAGATTCACCTAGATCTGCAATAATATCTCAAATCTCAAGGTAACCCATCATATCAGAATCAATGTTTTTACTTATCTTAATTGAACCTCCATCGTATATTCGAGCAACTTTTTTCAAAAATCTTCCCCATAGTGAAACCGGAGGTTTACCATTTGTGGAATCACCATGATTGTTGATATTATAAAGCTTGTAGTAGAAAAACTAAGCTCAAACAAATTAGGACTAATCAATAACAAGATCCTTTAAATTACAAAAAATAGAGTCATGAGTCAACTACAAGTTCTTGCCATAATCCTTTTACAAATAAAACATATATTTAGACCAACAAAAGTATTTAAAGCAGATGAATAGTTCATTCGATAAAGACTTAACCAATTAGCCTCTTTCATTAATCCTTCCTTACTTTCAAGTCCATTGCATACACAAAACATTATATGCTGTCACTACACCTTATATATATACATGCCAATGGTTATATCGTCCATATATATATACATGAAATATCTGTCCCATTTGCTATTTGCTACTTGCTACACCTTAAGACACATTTGTACCTATTTTAGAGTAGCTAGCTAATTATTATTAAATATGCTATCACTAATTATTTACGTACAAGCTTGATCCTTAATAAAAAGTTCGTTGTCTTTTATATGTAGAAGAAGCAGAATATAGGTGGTTTAAAAAATCTGTGATGGCATTTTTCTTCCTCATGACAAACCCATTATAATGCCCTTGAACTTCATGCTCAAACCATACCACCAGAATTGATACAAGCAGTAAAGATATGTTCAAGTAAAAGCCCAATTAACAATTAGACATAGTAGTAAAAGCCCTTACTTTAAGGGTATTCAATCAGTACTTAATAGAATCTATAAAGATATTGATATGTATCTATAATTGATAGACATATGCCTATTGACATGAAAGAAAACTTATTGAAAAAAAAAAAAGGAAGCTTCCTAATTCTTTAAGTGATTATAGAATAAATGGTAAATGAAAACATAATCCGGTTTTCAATTCTCTTATTAGTGGCTCACATATTCATAGAAAAAGAAAAATAAAATAAAAAATAAAAAAAATAAAATTGCTTATTGAAAGAGGAAATGTCCAGCATTTACTTTTAATTTTTTTTATGCTAAACTATATAATTTATCTTCATCCATAAACATTTTGTTAACTTAATGCTAAAATTTAAGGGAATTGAATCGTACAACATTGGCAAATGTTACGGATTTACTTTTGATTGGAATTATCTGGATTGAAGCATGAAAAATGGCATAGCTAAGAAGGAAACTTAATCAGCATTTACTTTTCATTTTTACGTTAGGAAACTTAGTTGTTTAACTATCTTCATCCTAAAAAATAGAAGGAAATCAAAACATATCCTTAGTGGCAATAAAATTAAAATTAATGGTAAATGATAATTAAACGTAACAGACGAAAAGGTAAAAGCTCTAAAACGGTAATATTTCAAATTTACCAAATTAAGTACTTCCCTTAAAAGAGAAGAAATTATTGTATTGAGTAGTTATGAAATAACTTTGAATTTTGGAAAAACTAATAACAAAAGTTTTCATATATTTATCGGATTTCGTAATTTAAAATTTTATAGATAATTCAAACAAATACTTAACTTTTAATTTTATAATTATTTTTCTTTTTTTTATTTATAACATCATATATAGTAAATTTTACATCCAAAGCATGAATGCATTATTTATTTGCTAAATATATAGCTGGTAAAAAAAAATAGACAAACTTTTAATGTTTTGCCAAAAATATTTGCTTGATCTTTTAAAATATTTAATTAAGCTGCAAAATTATTTTTAAAAGTTTTGCAGTTTAGACCTTTTTGCACATGCAGTGGGTCACAGTATGGCGTGCATCATGCTCGATGAAACTAAAATGTATGAATAAACTCAATGGCAAATTTTTTTGAAAAATTCCAGTGAATCCATGGATTAGAAACAAAAGTCAATTGACCATTCAAAATACTCAACTTTGAAAAATCTAAGCGGAAGAAAATGGCGGAATAGTATTTTATGAAGTTATTATTATTATAAAATAAAAAATTAAGTTTTTTTATAAAATAAAAAATAATTATTTTTTTATTTTTTAATATACTTCTATTTATATTCATGAGATTTTAAAAAAATATATAAAAAATAAATATTCTTTTTCTATTTTATTTCTTAATAATTGTAATTTTATTTTTACTCCATTCCATTTCACAAACATGCTATAATGTGCAGTTATGTAAGTATTATAAATGACAAAAAAAATGGATATTCTTAATCTACTTTAATTTTGTTTTTCTTAGCTTACTTATTTAAAATGTTATTAAGATTAAAATCAATATTATAATGATATAACTTGATATATTAAAAATTTAAATAGTTTCGAACATCGACTCCACGATCACTCAAGGAACTATATACAGATTTCAAACATCTCGATAGAGCTAAGTTGAGCCAAGTGTGTCGTGTGTCGTGTGTCAGAAAGTGTGGTGACCTGACTTGCAACAAAGCAAGAGTAGATTCAAAGAAATGCCCCTTGACCCGATCAAAAAGAACTTGCTCTCCAAGGAATGCAATCCGATAAATACTGCCCTTCTTCTTTCTTTCATCAAATACAAAACCACAGTACCAAAAAAAAAAACACCTGCGGACATCAAAATATAATAATTTTCCTTTGATCAAATGGCTCCTCCATCTCTCCTCCTTGGTCCACCAGAACTCCACCGTCTGCAACCACCATCCTCCACCAACAACGCCACCACCACCAGCAACTCCTTCATAGACCTCATGGTGGAAAACTTCAACAAAATGACACCACAACCTCCAAAAACACTCACAGAAAACAATTCCGCCACTTTTTCCTCAACAGGAAACCCATGTCTAGATTTCTTCTTCCATATAGTACCAGACACACCACCTGAGTCATTGATACAAAGGCTCGAGCTGGCTTGGTCTCATGACCCTTTGACAACACTCAAGTTGATATGCAACTTGAGAGGTGTTCGTGGAAATGGGAAATCGGATAAGGAAGGATTCTATACGGCAGCGTTTTGGCTCTTTAAGAACCATCCTAGAACTCTTGCATGCAACGTGGGGTCTTTCGCTGATTTCGGGTACTTCAAGGACTTGTTAGAAATTCTCTACCGGCTCCTTGAGGGTCCTGATGCCAGACGTATCCAGAAAGAAGAGTGGTTGAAGAGGAAGCATCAGAACGGTAGGAGAAAGTTTATCAAGAGGAGAACATCAAACCCGAATTCTTCCTTGCCTAGAGAAGTAGGGATATTAAATAGTTTGGCAAAGGTTAAACAGGAAAAGGAAAAGGCAAGTGCTTTGAGAAAGGATAAGAGAATTGCCATGGCTAAAAAGGTCATTGAAAGATATAGCCGTGATTTGTATTTTCGGTTTCTATATGATCATGTTTCGGAATATTTTGTTCAATGCTTGAAGGCAGACATCGACGCTTTGAACTCAGGGGAGTTGAAAAGGATCAGCCTTGCTGCAAAATGGTGTCCCTCCATTGATTCTTCCTTCGACAGGTCCACCTTGATTTGCGAGAGCATTGCCAGGCTAGTATTCCCGCGCGAGTTGTACCCAGAATATGAAGGGCTTGAAGAGGCACACTATGCATACAGAGTTCGTGATAGGTTGAGGAAACAAGTCCTTGTGCCATTGAGGAAAGTCTTGGAATTGCCCGAAGTGTATATAGGTGCAAACCAATGGGGGTCTATTCCATACAATAGAGTTGCCTCAGTGGCCATGAAACTCTACAAGGACAAGTTCTTGAAACATGATAAGGAGAGGTTTGAGCAGTATCTAGCAAAAGTCAAGTCGGGTAAGGCAAAAATTGCCGCTGGAGCATTGCTTCCACACGAGATAATACAATCCTTAAATGATTATGAGGATGGTGGGGAAGTCGCGGGAGCTTCAGTGGAAAAGAATGGTGGATGATTTGTTAAAAGGAGGCAAAATGGAGAATTGTCTTGCTGTATGTGATGTGTCGGGGAGTATGTCCGGAATACCGATGGAGGTTTCTATTGCATTGGGAATTTTGGTTTCGGAACTAAGCAAAGAGCCATGGAAAAGGAAAGTTATATCATTCAGTGCTGATCCACAGCTTCATTTGATCGAAGGCGAGGACCTTCGTGCAAAGACAGAGTTTGTGAGACACATGGATTGGGGTTACAATACAAATTTTCAGAAGGTGTTCGACTTAATATTGCAAGTGGCATTGAAAGGGAATTTGAAGGAAGACGAAATGATAAAGAGGGTGTTTGTTTTTAGTGACATGGAGTTTGATCAAGCATCTGCAAATCCATGGGAGACTGATTATGAAACAATCACTAGGAAGTACAAGGAATGTGGCTTTGGTAATGTTGTACCTCAGATAGTTTTTTGGAATTTGAGGGACTCGAGATCGACCCCGGTTTTGTTGAACCAGAAGGGAGTGGCTCTTGTGAGTGGATTTTCAAAGAACTTGCTCAACTTGTTCTTGGATGGCAATGGAGATATTGACCCTGAGGCCATCATGCATCTAGCCATCTCGGGGGAAGAGTTTCAAAAGCTTGTCATTGTGGATTAATTTTATCATTGTATATCTTTTGGGCACCATATGTTTTTTATGATGGAATGATCAAGCAAGTATTTTCCTGCTAAATTTTTGGGCTTTGCATATGTTGATTCGTCTATCTATAGATTGCATTAGCGGCCAGTTTCATGTGATATTTATCAAAGCGAATTTGAGTGCTGAATATGAGATGATAAAGAAACTTAGATTGGTGATACATGATGTTTATATAAATCCATTTTATAGGTCTCCTCTCGTGGCATTTACGTCAGGACTAAAAAGAAGAAGAAGAAGAAGAATGTGCAAATATAATCAAGTTGGCTTAAGAAATTCAAATCGGAGGATGGAAGAACTTCAGTGATTCATGCCCAGTATTATTAGATTATGGGAAAAAAGGGCAGAAAGCTGGGGAATATAATGAGGCATGTTCTGGCGTCGAGTTTTAATCTCTTTTTGAAGTTGTTTTCGTCCGATAGTAATGGTTGACCACCATTTCGATCTCTAGCACTCTTGCTGGTATGTCTTGGATGCCATATATGATATGTGAGTGTAATTGAACTGTAAAACATTGAGGTGCCTTTTGGTATAATGGCCAAGTTTTTACTCTTTTGATGTGTCTAAGTTTCCTAGCTCTGCAGTGGATTTAAGTATAGCTTTTTTTGTTCCAAGTACCGATTGAGCATGTTAGAGTATCCATCATCAGCACCAACTGTGGTAATCTCAAGACAATCAAAACTACATAGAAAAGTCCTCTGATGGTAAGAAAATTATGTAAAACTAGTAGAGCCCCACCCCATATGCTAATATTGATGTATAGTATATACTGATATTAATGAAAATTAATTAAAAAAAAACAATGCTTTTAAATGAAGGGAGATCAAAACATTTGTCATTCTATAATATGTTTCGCTACTGAGATTTAGCTCTTGTATGATCCATTTCATAAAATGATTTTCATAATCATTATTGGAGGTGAATGCTTAAACGTACATGCCCTGGACCAATATCGCCTCAGATATGACTCTTTCAAAGAAAGACGGAAACAAAATAATAATGGGAATCCAGGAGGTAGGCCAGATATGATTCTGGTTGAGAAGTTGTTTCAATCATATGGCAGAAAATCAATGTTATTTCCAGTAAGATGAATATGCAGATGTGCACACAGTAAGGCTAGATAGCCACTCTTTTTTTTAACAAAGATGTATCATACACAAGTATGCAATGGTGTAAGCAATCAAAAGGTCTATTTTTCAATTTGTGCAATTGATTATGACACTCTGTGTAACCAGCCATGTAAATGACCTTCTCCAGATTAGCTGGATCTTCTATTGTCTTGATCTGCTCCTATTTCGGGTTATTCTCACAAGAATGCTTACTATAAGAGGAAGGCAGATCCCACGAGACACTTCCACCCTATGCACGCCAGAGAGTCGAGAGCAATCGTGCAGTCCAGATTTCCTCCTTGGTCCTTCGTAACGGCTTGAGTTTGTAAAGTATAACCGACCTCCATCACCAGGTTTGATTCCAATCAACCGACCGAGAGGTACACTCCTGTCTGGGAAGAATGATGCTGATGACTGATTAAACAAGTACAGCAAGGAACAGCAGAACATATCAGAAGTAAAATAGAAGCAGTTAACAAGCTGTTGTGTAAAAGATAAAAATAAGAGAAGTGAAATATAAAAAGAAATACGATTTAATACACGTTCTAAAGTAGAAAATACCATCAAAATTATCGTAATGTGAAGGGCGAAGAAGATGAGAGATAATATGAAAAGATCCAAGACCAAGTCTTCCCCGGTCTAGAATATGTCGGCTCGTACAGGTACACAAGAAGAAGTTCCTTAAGGTAAACTGTTTTGTCTATTGTACAATCATACCTCAGTGTCCAGAGCCGAGGATGAGAATGATGAAAAACTGTAAGAGGGTGCGACAAGAGACTCTAATTGTGGATCAACAGCATCGGCTTCAGCGTTTCCGATCATTCCTAGTCTTGAAGTAAGGATTTCCAGGCCAAGTGGCCATCCAATTGACAAATTATGGTCCTGGAAACTCAGCATGCCAAGGACAAACAGATGAGCTGAACATTAAAGAGCAAAAGGGGATGCATTTCTACTCAGAGGGATCCAATTAACAGTAAAATAAGCACTGTGATGAGCAAAGAAACAGTACTCTGCAAGTACTGGGAAGTAATAGAACTGAAGAAACAGTATACCATAACAAGAACATCAATTAAAGACTAAGGAATCTTAATTCATTCACATTAACACAATGTACATGGAGAGAACACCACATGACGAATAAATGCTAATGATCATGTTTACAAAGAAATATATAGAAAATTTGATGCGGTTTTTATAACTATTACTTGACATGGATAAACTAAAACAAATAAAAGAAAGAAATCAAATCAAGATGCTATTTAGCTAACCTCTGAATTCATGGCATAAGAATACTTGCAAGAATCAGACTAGAACTTGTGCTGTTGAAGTTGAAGATATGTAATAGTGATAATAAAGCCAGCAAGAAGAGAAACCTTCTTTTGGTGTTTATTTTGGAAAGACCAATGAAGGCTTGAAGATTGGTCTCCAAGATATTCTTTCTTGAAGCATTGGAATTAGAAAATTCAGTAGGTTTATTTTTTGGGTCCCACTTGGGTTCTTAGTCTTTCAAGTCTGGTGGCTGTGTTAAGTAATTGTAGTTTAGATTACACTACGACATCCTACTTGTCGTGTTGTGTAAATTACAAGTATTCCGACAAATAACAACAGTTTAACCGTTAAACTTACAGCCATTTTCGAATCCCAATGTTGTCTACTCTTTCATGACTTGAGGGGATAAAATCAACAGCTAAGAGTGAAAGATGAGTTGCAACTTCCGAAAACAAATATCAAAATTTGGAAGAGATTGTCAAAGATTTCTCGATGAAGTACCTTAGGATTCTCCCTACCTACCTTAATTTTGTGATTTATCTATTATTTAAAATTCTATGAACGGAGGCTGAGAATATTGTGCGATAAGAAAATGTGTTGTTGAGTGTGACTTGACTCTTATGTTTTTTATGAGACCTGTTAATGTTTATGAAATCGAATATACATTCAATTTTAGTGTTTTTTTATATTTCATATAACTAAAAATATGTAAAATTTGTAATTAAATGAGTCCGCACTGCAAATATCAACCAAGATTGGTAAATCAGTGAGATCGGTCGACCAAATTGAGTCATTATTTGGTTGAGCAAAGACATCATTTGGTCAAAGTTGGAGCCGGTAAGTAGTTTGAAGCGCAAGAATGGTAAAATTTGCAGTTTCTAGTTTCAATTAAGATTTTTTTTATTCTTATTTTAATGTGAACTTTTAAATAGGGTTTTTGAGGTTTTACTTGATGTAGTACTCATTACAATATATAAATAATATTCTTAAGAGTTTCTTAAAATATTAAGTAAGAAGTCATAAATAATTTAAAAATCAATTCTCTATAGTTCAAGTTATTTATCTATTTATAGTAGAGTTATGCCCTCTTTTTTGCTAGTGTTTACATTGATTAGGGTTTGTTCTTTTTTCTTTTTATTTAAGGCAAAAGGCAATTCATTAGTACATAAAAGTCAATGATGCTTTTGCAAACGAACACCCAACATGGAGAAAAAGGTAAATTCAACCTTTGGGAAGGCCAACTTCATACGAAGCCTTAGTAATTTATTATTCAAAAATTCAATAACAAATTACAATTAAAAAAAATTAAGGCCAGTTATTAAGATCGATTCATAGGTCTAACCAACCCAAAACCGAAGAACCTTGAACCAGTTTTGATTCATATATTCATGACTCAAGAATCAACTGATCAAACCAGTTCGGGCTCCAACCTATGTCTAACCTAAGGCACTTATTATGTAAATTATTAATTCATTGTCTTTCCTTGTTTTCTAGGTCTTTGTCAAATGTTAATAATCGATAGAGACAAATTTTATCAAGTAAGATTTGACTATGAAATCTTCCTAGTTAAAGTAAATTAAGCCTCATATGATTAATTGAATCTAAATTATTATTTTTTATTAAAATTTGTTCAAAAAGAAAATTAAAGAAAAAGGAAAATTACAAAATTATAATTTGTATTTTGATGCTTTTATAAATTTATAGTATGTATTTTACTTTATAACAAAAACATGACATATATTTTTTGAGCTTTACAAACTCATAACCTATATTTTTGTAGGTCTTGAAATGGCAAAAAAGGAGAGTAAATTGTTTGTTCAAAATTTTTACTAAATTTCAATTAAATGAAAACTTTTAATTTTATTTTTCTTATAAAGAATGCACATGATAAGTAAAAAGAAAATGACAAAAAATAATGTGTAATGAAACAAAGAAGACAATGATATATAGAGGTTTCTCCTAGTGAGTCAGTCCTCTCTTCCAGCTTCATTGCTAGGAATTCGATCTATCACACCGATCATTCCACTAATCCAATAGCAAAGAAAAGTTACAAACACCAATAGTTCTTACTCTGTCTTTTTAACCTACCACTCGGTTAAATACAGATTACAAAACTTTTGTAACATTGCTTTCTAAGCTAATTTTTACACGAAAAGTAAAGAAAATTAGTTCAAAAATGAGAAAATATAAATTCTCTCGTTTAAGCTCAAGGAAAATCAAGAATTGTAAATGTATTTGTTCTCTATTGTTGTCTCTCTATTTTTTGAATTGTAGATCTGGAGTTTATATATTTGCTTCTTATACTATCCTTTTCGATAGATAGCATCAAAACATTCATCATATTTTCTAACGTCTTCTTTGTTACACGAATAAGATTAATATCCCTATATTTGTAAGATGTGATAATTTTGTCTAAAATTCAAATTTTGAACTCCTGTTTTGCTGCAAATATCATTAGTATTTATCTTCATCCAATCCTTGTATAGATGAGCTTCAGTTTGAAAACAAAAAATCCCTTTATAAGCTTCAATTGATAAACCATATTTATTATACTTATCCTTATATTGTTCTTCATTAGTTAATATTTATGTTGAGATAAATCTTTAAACATCTTAATCAGACATCTTTATAACATAAAAAAGTAGTACTCTACTGCAACTATTAAAACTACCTTGAAAAAATTCTCATGAATTATTAATCCTCCTTAAGTGTATTACCCAAATATACCTAATTAGTTAAACCAGGGCTTCAAATAAATCAAACTTATATTGAAGATAGATACTAATTATATGAGCATACAATTTGCGAACTGAAGTATCAAACTATCTGTTTAAGTGTTTACTAAAATGTCTAACAAATTGTCTTACTAACTATTATATGAAATATCTGTAAACTACTATCTGCCTAAGTATCTATGAGAATTTCCTGCTAACTATTAGATGAAGTGTCTGTAAACTACTGTCTATCTAAGTGTTTTTATGAATGAATACTTTTGTTCGACACACTTAAAATAAATTCATTAGATATCTTATGATATTTTTGCATCATTAAAATTTATTTTAGAGAACTCAATAATTTTTCCATTATCAAACACATGATTTGTATTTCTTATTATCACGTGTTGGTTTCAATCGATCCATAATAACTAACTCAATACAATTTAGTTATGAAATAAAATTTAATTAAATAACATAATAAAAATAATTTAAAATATTAGAAAAGTAAAAAATAGAAAAAAAAATTGTTAAAAGAATGTTATTATAGATGGATCATGTGACCGTGATCCACCTATGGTAATAATGACAATCCACTACTTTATAAGTTATTTTGTTAGTGAATAAGATTGGATATATGTATATATATATATATATATATATAATTTTTTCAACCGAAAATTCGTGAGAGCGACATATACCATGTATATCTTTCTTTTTAAGACGATAGCTGAAATATAACTGATCCTAACCAAATGATCTTGTTATACAATTAATAATAGACAAAAACTTAAATCCTTTCTTATATTTGACTAGATTTATCGATACGTGGTTCCAACCAAGAGGAATTCGACAAGAAAGGCAGCAATGGGACGGATGACCGCCGATACAAATTTGCCTCCACCTTCATTGATTAGGTCGGGAAGTAGAACAGCCCTATCTATTTATGAAAGTTTTTGAGTACATGGACACATGTGCTCGTGGTTACTCACGAAAAAGAATAGTTTTGGTTGTTACCAACATTTAACACCAAACGACGGTCCCATGCCATGCCGCACCGACGACGACGTTGTCCTCGTCTTCGTCCTCATTTCTAGTGTCCCTACTGGCTCGCATATATATCTTTTCCTTGCTTTAATGTTTATCACTGATTCATCAAAGTTAGGACATAATGCATGTGAAATAGGAGCACATATCGTCCATATACAAAGTCTGATCTACTTAAGTCATGTGCCAAGCCTGTTCATTTTGCACATAAAGTTGGGAGATTAGACTTGATAATTGCTCATTGTTGTGAAATGTTAAAGTATATAGATGGGCACGCATGAAATGCACAAGTGTGCAAATAGTATAACATATCTGGTTGTCGGCCTTCTTTTATTACTAATAAAGTTCTATAATTGTAAAAAATACTATTCATGTTGAAGTCTCGCACTTTAAACAAGAAAAGTCGATTGGCTACCAAAAAATAAATAAATAAAATAAAATAAAATAAGATAGTCGTGTTCCTTTTGAGATGTAATTAGTGAATTTATTATACAAATCTTTAGGGAATATTTTTAATAGCATTTAAAAAAAATTAGAATAACTTTGTGAATGTGAGAGATTACTTCTATGAGGTATAAGGGAATGTCTATTATAAGGTATAAAAAGAAGAGTCTTTGGTAGTATTAGTTTTCAATATAATACAAGATAAGAATGGTATCGCCGTATAAGGAGGATAATATAATACAATTTTTTATATTATGTTTGATGTGTTAAGTACAATACAATCTTCTTCTTCTTCTTTCTTTTTTGTATGTTATTATTATAAATAAATATTATACTAGAATAGCAATTTTGACAATTATACTATTTATGTTATCCTATATTTATTTAACTACCTTTTCTCTATAATTCCATCACCATTTAACCATATGATTATTGGTTAATTGGTAATAACAATGATGAGGATGGGTGATGGCTATGTGAGAGTGATAGTGGTAATGATGGTGTAGTGTGGTGGAGTTATTAATACTACAACAACTATAACAGTTGCAATAGTGGTAGTAGCAATGGTGAAATTGCAGTAACATTGGTAATGATATAGTGTGATAGTAATGGTAGTTATGGCTTTCAAGGTGTAATGATGGTGATAAAGGTGATGCGGTGATGGTGGTAAAGGTGATTGGTAGCATGATGGTAATAATATGTTGGTGGTGATTTGGTGCAAATACTATATTAATGATATTGATAGTAGTGTTGGTAGTAGTAGTAGTAAGGGCAATGGGGTTAATGATGATGGTGGCGATGGTGGCACTAGTTGCGGTAAGATAGCAATGATGGTGGTGATGGTCATGATAGTGATGAGGTGGTGGTTGAAAAGAAATGTTTGTTAAAGGTTTTGGTAAATAGATTTGAGTTATGTTGTCCTAAGATTTTAATACCATCAGATAGAAGAGAAAAAATCTTTAGATTTTCTTCATTACTAAGCTTATTTTTTAAGAAAAACATGATACAATAGGTTTTTATCCTATTCAATACCTCAAAAAGTTGTGAAGTAAACCATATGTTACCTTTATAAAGTTATAGAGGTATCAAAAAGATCTAGCTTTCATGAGGCATCATAAAGGATTTTTGACTATTAGATAATGCTCAATTTAGTGAAGAGCTGGAAGAGAAGAAAATAGACAAGGCCATTCAAACTCCTTAACACACCTTTATGTTATCTTCTTCTCTTTACCCTCTTTATTTTCACTAAACTTACTATTGTAATTTGTTTATTTCACAAGTACTATTAGCCCCTTGCAATAAGTCGTCAGTAAGACAAAAGAAAAAGAAATGAAAAGTTTTTTTTGTTCATTCTGTTATGTATTGTATAAGTTCTTCCACACTTTCATAATTAATTTATTTAAGGGATAATTGTAAATCCTTGAAAATTCTAAAGTATGATTTCTCATTTCCATAACTTTTGAAAATGTGCATACTCATAATCATTGGTAAAACTCTGAAGTTATCACTAAAAGAATCACATATATAAATAATAAAAATTTTGACACTTTAACAATGGTTTAGAAAGTATATTGTTGTAGAAGGCTCATTTGGTAAAGGATTTAGCCTAGAATTATGTTATAGAATAATTCTCCAAGCAAGTGGTAGAATCTAGAGAGTCAAACCTATTTTATTTAGATATGCCTTAAAAGGAGATTTAACTTGGTATGATTAAAATAAGATTTGTGACCCAACTATTCTCAAACCTTCTCGATTAAGTTGTGTACTTAATAATTTTGCCCATGGGTTTGGACCATATGCATCAAAGCCTAAAAGAAAAGTTACTTATACACTAATGATGGTTGCACTGCATCTGTCGATCACTAGAAGATCCAACAAATCTCATGCAAGGCTCATCTTATCCATCGATCTCTAGAGTCATCTAGTGGTTAAAGATGAGTCTTCTCATTTGAGATAATTCATAAGATGTAGATAAACACCATTATGTTGCTACAGTCTTCCATCTCAAGGATCAAATCATATATCTAATGAAAAATGTTCAAGAAAGTGTTTTGTCATATGCGTTAGCAAGCTGGTAAGACCATCTATTCCTATAATCATATCCCTTCACGTTTCATCAAATCAAGGACATCACACAACATGCATATGAATGATTATCAACATCAACAATATCACCCTTACACAATACTTATTTTTAAAAATCATAAAGAGATGAAATTACGATTTGAAAATTAAAAAGATATATTTACACCTAGCATATAATTTTGGAAGTATATTTATAATCTTTATATATTTTTGTTCTTAATAACCATGAGTGAGTAAGAAGCTAGTTACACTTTGATGAGAGTTATGTTGTTTTCATGGATTATTATCAATTTTGTGATTTAGGTTTATACAGTTTCCAAGATGGTTGAGATTATCAACAATAGATTCTTAAAACGTATTAGATGCATTGTGTATGTGATGATTAATTTCAACATGCTATGCCTTGGATCCTAGTTCATTGTTTTTATGTAATGCCACCTAAAATTTCTAAAATGACACTTTTGTCTTTTAGCTAAAATCCATACAACAACAACTAGAGGATTTTGGATTATAACATTTAAAAACTTTCACAAGATGTAACAATATTAGTGCAATCAATTTTACAAAAGTTTAAACATATTGAAATTTGAAATTCTCTAAATCATCCACAAGGTGTATTGAATCAGATTGATAACATAAATTTATATATATATATATATATATCACAAATTAATTTTGAAAAGACATATTTTGGATAAAAATTCTTATCCTGCATAAACAAACAAATAAGTATAAAGATTTACTAATTAAATTACTTTTGAGCTAGATAATATTAGCACATGATAATGCAATAAAATAAATTCTAGTTAGATTGCAAGCTAGAGTCATAATAATTAAATAATTTTTAAACTTGTAAAATAAATATTAGTCTACAAACAAAATAAAGGTTGTCTTGGGGAAAAAAAGTAGATGTAAAATAAAAATTAAATAGCTTTCAAAAGGAAACCCCTATTCCATTTAGTCGGAGAAACTTGCGAACAAGAGTATAAAATAAAAAAAGAAATAGAAGAAGAGGTTTCTATATATAGTGGCATTCAGCACTACCTACTCAATTCTACTCCCCCTATTGTCCTAAGGCTTAAGAGAAGTCTTCACATATTTTATTTGTTGACTTTAAGAAACAAATATGGAGACACTTTTTTTTGTTCATTTATTTGAAAAATTAATATACTAACACTACAAGAATTTTGACATTCAGTGACGTTTATTAAATATCACCAAAACTAAAGTAAACGTTGTAGAAGATTTTTCATAATGTTTATTAAACGTCACAAAAAAATTTGTTACGGAAAATATTTTGTGACGTTTAAAAAATAAATGTCACTGATACTATAAACGTCATTAATGATATAATAATAGTAATGTTTAAATGTCACCAATAAATATTTTTTGTATCATTTAAACGTTACTAAATGTTAACTATTTAATGCCAAAATTGTTTGACAAAATGTATATTTTTAATAATATTTAAACGTCACAAAAAAGTATAATATTTGGTAACATTTAAACATTACTAAAAAATATTTAAACATTATTAATAAGTTTTTTTTTTATAATATTTAAACGTAACTAAACAGTAATGTTTAGTAACATTTAAACATTACAAATAAGTGATATTAGGTAACGTTTAAACGTAACGAAAAGAGAATATTTGGTAGTATTTAAACATCACAAAAAATGATTATTATAATATGATAAATCCATTTATAAATATAACAATTTAAACTTGTAATAAAAGTGTATACAATTGCGAAATAACATAGGCCATAACAATGGATATTTGTGTATAAGCTTATAATTGTCCACTTTTATCATCAACTACAAACTTTACAAAAGTTACAAATGAAGACGTTAACATATCCCAATTAATATTGTCTAAACTTTATAGAATTTACTAGCAAAATAAACTATATTCATATAATAAGGTTAATAAATCTATTAAATTCTTTGTTGTGTTCACCTTCTAGGTAATTTCATGAAGTCACCTAATCAAAACTAATGTTATTTACAGCAATTTAAGAAACAAGATCATACTATTCTAAAAAGTTGATTAGACTAAAGAACTTAAGCATTTGGGAAATTCCATCAAGTTACTAGTAGATCATATTAGAAAGAAAGAGATGAAAACAAGAATAAAGGAGGGTATTAATCTTACAATGAAAATTTTTAAGGAAAGGGAAATTCCATAGCTTGCTTTAGAAGTAACAAAACTCTTATACAAGGTGAAAGCAAGGTCTCTACTTCACTCTAATCTTTTAAAATTTCCATAATATCTAGCATCTTATCAGATGCCAAAACTAGCACAACCTCCATAGGGCCCACCTGACCTATACCCACCAAAACCACCACCCCTTTACCCACCATATGAAGGTCTTAAATCATTGTAGTGCTTTAATGGTGGTAGAGGAGGGTTTGGTTTCTTTGGTTCTACTTTCTTAATCTCCACTTGCAACGAAAATAAATTGATTTGCATATTTATAGGTCCTCTTTATATGATCATGCCACCAATTCAAATAAAAAAAAAAAACACTACTAAAAGATGTAGGTAGCACATGGCATCAACCATCTTCAACATTGAAACAAAATAAACCATTTGTGTATATCTGCTAATTGTTAACACCCTTAGGAAGATAATTTAGACAAAAATGCTGAGATCTACTTAATACCAGAAGAAAGAACAATGTCTTTTTATCCCAGAACTAATCATGGAATGTCTCAAACCAATTCATGAAATTTCCAACACATCTCATTTAGTATTTTTAAGCAAAGCTCAAGTGTATACATGTGGAGAAGAAAACACCTTAGGAATTTAGGTTGCGATAAAATTGCTTTATACAAAATTTAGTTAGAAAGGAATACTCACTTGGGTTCCAAAAAGCTCAAGCTTATTGCCTTGAGCCAATAAGTCATCTACAACTTGCTTCGTGTCAAATGTAATAAATCCAAATCCACATGATCTATTCATAGAATGGTCTTACATAATTTGGTGCTCTTTAACCTCTCCAAATTATGAGAAGAAGTCTTTGAACTCATATGAAATAAAAAATAGATAGTTCAGCAATTTCACATGAAAAGCAAGAAAAAACCCATCTAAAGATTATTAAAATCTTCTCTCCCTCTCTCCTTTTTCTTTTTTTTTTTTCTTTTTTTTTTAGTGTTTTGGGAATGGTCAAGATAATTCACATCCTAAAGTGTGAAATATCACCTTCTGATATAGTTAAAGGAATTCCACCCACAAAGATCTTTTTAGACTTGAAATCCTTAAAGCCACTAGAACCTTTTAGGATTGTCCTTTTGATTTTAATGTAGAGGTACCAGAATCTACCACCAAAGCAGAAAAACATATTTAGGAAATGAACTCACAGTGATAGGGAAAAAGAAAAAAAAAATGAAGAGGAGGAGGAGGATATATGGCAACAAAATTACAAAGTAAAACCTACTTGCTTCCCATTTATCATATAAGTGTCCTTAATGACTTTATCAACAATAGAGAGAGCTGCATAGGTCACAAATCCAAAACCATGCGGTTGCCAAGTTTTTCGATCCTTCATTATGATAGAATCTGTAATTTCACCCTACTTGCCAAAATGCTTAACAAATTGAGCTGCATCAAAAAGGAAAGTCAATATTTCTAATAAAATTATGTTATTCAATTACTAACAGTACTTAAAAACTAATGCAATACAAATAACTAACCATTAGTCATCTCTCTTGCTAAACCTCCTACAAAAATCTTTCTACAATTACATGTTTACTAAGATTAATTTTACAGATAAACAAGTAAACCTAACCAAATATCTATGATAAACAGGCATATACTACAACAGAGGATCAACCCAAGACAGCTAGTGGATTAAAGAAATTATTTGACAAAGCTAAATTCTAAGTTGTATCACAACTTAGTTAATTATCACAATGCAATGCACATGAGTTACAAGAAATAGTCTTCTTTCAAATTAGATTCTCAACCAACAAATATAGTAGCCTAAACTAATAGTACAAGTACATCATGAATTAAAAGATAGAAAAGCATTTACCCATTAAAGGAACACCTTGAGAAATGTCAGCCACTCTAAGAACATGCATGATACACTTCATAACATATTAATTCTCCTCTTATTGTGGAAATCTCAAAGCATTGAACAAGTTATTCATCAACACAAGAAGAACAAGAGCAATATCTTCTAAAGTATACCTTGCCTTTCCCCCTTCATCCTTAACAAGCAAAAGTTTCTCAATGCAACTTACAGCATATGAATGAACAACATTGGAGTCTGATGTAAGGAACTTAACCAAATGAGGGAACAACTGTAAGGCAATGCTCTTTGGTATTTAATTCTGAAACATTATAAAGAACTTAAGTGCACCAGCCTTTAGCATAGGTAGCTCGTTAATATTCTATCCTACATAATTTGGTACAATAACAGATGCAAAAAAAGCTTTCAACATCAACCAAATCGATAGAAACTAAAATACCCCCAACCTTATTCGTCACAAGAGAAACAACCAAGTATATTGCATAATCCTTACCTTTCCAATTTGTTGCAAGATTCACTACAAAGGAAGTGAACAAGCTCTGTATCTACAAAGAAATAATACCAATAACCTACACCTTATAATATGCTGCAATCCCTTTAATAGATTATGAAAAGAGCGATGAATAGTGTCTCTTAAGCAAAAATGAGACTTTTCATATAAAAAACAAAAAGAACTATGAATATAAAAAGCAATATCTTCATTCTCCCAAACAATCCTTAATTTTTCATATTCATAAAAAAAAAAATATTGAATACTATGAATAGTTTCTTCTAAGCAGAAATGAGATTTTTCAATTTCATAGTTATATACCTTCTTTGTTACTCCCAAATCTTCAATGATTACCTGAAAAATCAGCAAAAGACAATTTAAAGGAATTGATTGAGCTTAAATTACTAATGATATAGCATAAAAGAAAAATTATATAAAATTTTCACCATAAAAAAAAAAGGTAAGAGCTTATATTATGATGCAAAGTCTTTTCTTCTTAGAATGGTAGCATTTTCTACAACCAAGTTACTATTGCAAAGATAACTAGTTTCAAACAATTTACAAATCATAAACAGGAACAAATTTCATAATTTTAATAGTTTTTTAATAACACCTAAGAATTATCAACAAGATGTTATAAGTTCATTCATATTCTCCTCAACATGTGCATCTTTTAATAACCTAAATTATAAGAAAATGTAAACAAAGGGCAACAACAATTTCAATGTTATCCTTGCCTTAGACTTGAAGAAGTTTAGCATTATAACCCAAATGATTCATAGTTACATCACATTTAGGGAAATCTAATTTGGAAAACTTGGGTATGATCACTCCTCTTTCATCTTTTCCATTGCTACCCATCCTTTGTGTGATGCTTTCCTTGTTTTCGCTATTCCCTTCGCGATCAGATAAAACTACCAATGATGTTGACATTTCCTAGGTTAGCAAGGCCACTTGAGCCAATAGTTGTAATTGTCAACTCTCCATCACTATACAAAGGCTTCAAATTGATAATGTAACACCTTTAACTCATTCAACAGGTGCAATTCTAGTACCTAATTGTTATAGGATAGACTTTAAGTAATAATTTTTGGGCTTGTTAATAGAGAACCCTCTTGGTTAAGGTTTGATTTCATAGAGAACCCTATGATCTCCTTCAAAATTTAATAATTCGGAATTTTCTAGTAACTAATAGACTTATCTCTCTCTCCTTTTTCATTCTACATATAAGCATATTACAAGAGTAGTTTACAAAGGCAACTGTTCTAGTAACTATTGTCCTATTTTTCCTTTACTCAAACTAACCATATGTGTTAACCTATAACTTCCAACTCAAAACAACTACTAGAAATAACACATGTTTCTAGAAATCAAAATTCAACACATGAATAAACACAGACACATACCACATCAAGCTACATGAACACTGCACTTATAAGGCTAAACAAAACACATAATAACACAAAGCTATATAGATCAAATATAACACAACACGCACTGCTAACACAAACACAATAAGCACTTCTTCTATTGCTGCCATGTCTTTCTATGTGTGCAAACACATGCAAACAAGGTGATTGTAGAAGCTATGTTGTTCGATAAGAGCTCATATGACGCAGCGCGGAAAGCGAAAACGAAACAAATCCGAATATGGATTGGTTTCACACAACAAAGAAACACTCTTTGATGCAAACTCTAGTTGCGCACAACTCGGAATTGGAGAAATTCTCTCATGAAATGTATTTGAAAAATAATAATAAAGCGTAACCCTACATATCTGACAAAAGAGTATTTATACTTCCCCGTAAAATACCTAAGAGGGGAAAATCTAAGCGTACACGTGGAAATAAATAATGAAATACACGTCTATAACCTGTCGCATACACGGCCGTGCCTCTAAGCCGTGTATGCTTCTGGACATGTAACGATCACAGTACACGGTCGTATACACGGCCGTGTCTCTAAGCCGTGTATGACTCTGTGAATGTTCCTGACCGAACACACGGCCATGTCCCTGGCCGTGTATGGGAGCCGTGCCTGCTTCTGTGGGATACCCTGATCTAGTACACGGCCGTGTATGGAGGCCGTGTATGATTCTGTGGAATATTCTGATTGAGTACACGGCCGTGCTTCAGCCCATGT
>JBBMOL010001706.1:0-33818 GCA_037954665.1 Laguncularia racemosa | reverse complement strand
TAAAAAGAAGATGAAATATTCAGGGAATTTTCCCTCTGTGAAGTTATGAGGCTCACCCCCCCGATACAAGGAAATTTCAGAGAGGTTTTGGGACAGATTTCACATATGCTGGCTACACCATTCCAAAGGGATGGAGGTATATGATTTGTCATTTCCACTCATGACCAACAATTAATTGACTAATCACATCTACGTTTGGCTGGGAATCCAAACACGTCATATTGCCATTTGCCATTTCACACCCTCCTCTAATTTGCAATTTCAAAGATGCAGTGTGGGAGGAGAACGAAAAATCACCTTTTAGGGAATATGAGATATTCCATTTGACTAAAGTGCCATTTAAATTATGGAAGAGAATTAATAGTGGTTTATAAGATTAAGATATATTATATTATATTCAAGTGGATGGAATTTTCTTTAATCACGTTATCGATTATTTTTAAATTGGGAAATTACAGAAAAATTGTCCTTTGAAACAAATATACCATATCAAAAACAATAATCAAATTTTCACTTTGCATCAAGCTATTTTTTCTTATTTATTATTTTTGGCCGACAAGCGCCTTGTATTTAATATTCACTGTGATATGCAGGTATACTGGTCAGTTAGCACAACACATATGAACCCAGAATACTTTCCAGAACCAGAAGAGTTTAACCCGACAAGATATGAAGGCAACAAAATCCCGGCTTTCACGTTCGTACCCTTTGGTGGGGGCCTCGTATGTGCCCAGGCAATGAATACGCACGCCTTGTGATTCTAACATTTGTCCACAACATTGTCAAGAGGTTTAAATGGGAGCTGGTCGATCCTAATGAAAAGATAATTATCGATATGATGCCCACACCCAGAAAGGACTTCCCATTCGTCTCCATGCTCACTAAACTCCTATGTTCTATCCAGTTATTGCTCCATCAATCACGCAGTCAAATAGACAAAGCATGTTGGTAGAAAGGTCGCTATTTTCTGTCTATCTTTTTTTCCCCTTTTTGTGCATGTGTAATAATTTGATAGATAAATTTATTATTTTCAATTTCCTATTTGAAGTACTCTACCAATCATATATATACACTTGATATTAGAGCAAATTTTTATAATTATATATCAATTCCCTATATAAATGTATACATATAGTTGATGGTGTATGCTCAAGATATAATTTTGAGATGGTAAATATTTATCTTATTTTGATATATGTGGTTTCTAAATGTATTATTTCTTTATCTTTATTCTCTTTGGCATCTCTAATAACTCTATTTGGCTAAAGACAAGTATATATTGGTTTTTTAAAAAGCTATTTCTTTTTGCCTTTATTGGATTAAGTATTCTTGAATACGGCTTAAAAAGTTTTAGCATATTCTTAATAAGTTAATAGATGTGCTTAGATTTAGAAGTATTTGCACTCAAAAATGGTTCATCATCTCTAAACTTTCAGAGTGCATTCCCCTTATTGTCAATTTTTTCACTGTCAATCATTATTATTATTATTATTATTATACCACCAAATAAGAGGTAGCTAAATTAAGAGATTGCATAATTCTTATATAGTAATTTATGCACTGAAAAAAAATTGACTTGTTTTTACTTATCAAAAGTGTTAAGCAATTTATTTTTCTGATTTTTTAATTATTTTATATCCACTTAAATATATTTACATTTGAAATATACAATCTACAAGTTAATTACAATAAATTTTCAAAGAACTTATTCTTCAGAAGTTAAAAAACTGTAAAGAATAATTTTGAGAAAACGACTTTCCATTTCGAAAAACATAAGTCATTTATTTGGAAGAAGGCTTGATTTTTTTTTTCCTATTAAAATGCTTTTTTGAGCCTAATAATAATAATTAAAAAAAAGCGCTATCGAAGGAATATTTTTCGAAACAAACAAGGACTCACGTAAACTAAAGTTTCACTCAATTCGTCGCCCAATAGAAGTCATACAAGAGAAGAGAACGTATTCTATTCACTAAATGGAAAATTAATTCATTCAACATCCAATTAATACATTTGTGGCCCAAAAAGAAAAAAGAAAAAAGCTGTGTTTATACTAAATATTAGACCAGACAATGTTCTTTAAACCACGAGATTCTAATACATGATAATGCTATGCACCATGCAGGACCAAACTTAACTGAAATTGCTCATAAAGTATAACATAATTTTATATTATCATACATTCATTTCAAGAGATTGACAATTCTACGAAATATTCTGAAATGTATCATTATGTTATAGTTCTTGATATCATTATGTCACAGTACAATCGGAAATGCAGCAATATTTAAAGATTCCATAAGCATACAGCATGTTTATTAAATAGAAAAGACAAAATAAGTAGAATATGTAAGGGGAGAAATTGAGTTAGGTCTGCTGGTTAGGGTTTTGAAGTTGAGAAGAGAGGAAAAAGGGAAAGTAATGGGAAGTGTTGTGTCAAAAGGAGTAAGTGAACAGAGAGGGATGTGTGTGCGTACAGAGAAGGAAGCGTCGGTCGAGCTGTGGTAAGGCGGAATTAAAATAAGGGCCGGTTAGTCGCGGTAGTGGGCTGGAAGGGGTAGAGGCCAAAACGCATTGTCCATCATCCACCAAGCCCGCCCATGACCGGAGCAGCCGAATTAAGCATTACGTATAAAAACCCCACATGGGTTGTTAATATTAGAAACAGCATATAAATACATGTAAGAGAGAAAATGTGGTTTTTATGAAAATTATGAACAAAATATTCATTTGAAATTGCAGGTGACCCAATTTGTATCCGAATTGATTCTTTTTACCCGTTACAATTTGGTTTTATCAGAGCTGGTTGATCCCATGGAGACCCGTGAATCCAAGAAGTTGGACGAAGCAGTGCGTAATGCTGTGAAGGAAAACGGAAGAAGCTTTAAAACCCATCCATGACACATTAAAGGGATGCAAGAACTGATGGATCAACAGATTACTCACCATTGCTAAGCTGAAGAAAAATAAAATTAAAACAGTTGGAAGCATCTGGCCCCACAGCTTGGATTTGGGGTAAGTTACCTGAAATAGATAAAAAACCCAAGGGTTAGCATTAGCTCATACTATAACAGTATGAAATCAATTGCAAACACGAGCACCTAGGGTAGCTTTCCATCTTTTGTGGCCCACGCATTAAGGATTGGTTATATAAGGCACAACAATATTTTGAAATTGACTCAACCCCGAGGAGGGAAAATTAGGGTGGCAGCCATGTACTTAGAAGGTAAGGCCTTAAAATGGTATCGTGCGTACATTCAAACCCTTGGGGACAACCATGTTGTCACTTGGAATGAATTAGTTAAGGCTTTAAAAGTAGGTTTGGGGAGAAGGTTTATGAGGATCCTATGGCTGAACTTAAAGAATTACACCAGAAAGGGAAACATTGCAAGTTTAAATTTGGAAAAAATTCGAGAAACCTAGTTACTCAGGTCAGATTACAGAAAAGTATTTGATTAGTTGTTTTATGAGTGGTTTACATTCATCCATACAATATCCTATCTGCATGTTTAACCCCCCAAACCTTACAAGAAACATATTCACTAGCCAAACTGCAAGAAGCTACCTTTTGTCCACTAATCAGTCCCTTAAAACACCCCGCATAACCCACAACTCAATCATCTAACCTCAATTTCATACCCACCTTCCAGTAAAAACCAGACCTATCTAAAGAACATCCCCACCCCCAAATTCCAAAAAAACACCCATCCATCCAAACTCCAAGGGCCCCCCAAAATTTACTACAACCCACTAAACCCCCCAGTACATTTAAACCCTCAAACACAACTAACCAAAAATTGACACCTGAGGAATTTAGAAGAAAAGAGAAGGAAGAAGCAATGCTTTAGTGTATGAACCCTTTTGGTCCGGGGCATCGCTGCAAGAAAGATTGAATATGTTGGTAGTAGATGCCGAGGAGGAACCTCTCGAGGGAAATGAGGAGGAAGAATCCTAAATCGGAGGGGAGGCGGGACCTTGCCAATCTCACTTTTCAACGCCTTGGATACAGGGAGAGGAGCTTCCTTAAGTAGCATGAAGATCAAGGGAGTTACAAAAAGAGGAAGGTTGGAATTCTCATTGCCCACAGGTAGTTCATTGAATTCATTGATGAGCGCCTTGCTAAGGGCTTAAAATGTCCTCTTACTGACATCTCACCTTTGAAAGTGACCTTGGCTGATGGCATAGAGGTCTTAGGCATGGGAAAAATTTCCCATTTTACTTAGAAAACACAAAGATATGAGTTTGGGGCAGAAGTTTACTTGTTAACTTTACCTGGGTGCGACCTGATCCTAGGACTGCCATGGTTGGAGTTTAGGTACTATACACTGGAATTTCCAACATTTAACCATGGATTTTGAGTTGAACCAACAGAAATACAGATTGGTAGGGAACAAGGAGCAATTGAAGGTTATCAAGTCCTCTGAGTTGAATAGAATAATTGCTAACGAGAGGCCGTGCAGTGTGAATGTTAGATGGTACAAGTTAAGAATGAGAAGACTCAAAATGGATTCCATAGGGCTTACACCCACTTGTCAGGGACATACTAGATGAATTTTGGATTTGTTTGAAGATCCCCATGGATTACCACCAGTAGGGCATTGACCATAGAATACCATTACAAAAGGATTCTAAAATAGTCAATATACGACCTTACCGTCATTCTGCAGTACAGAAAACGTGTTGGAAAGAAAGGGTCCGAGAAATGCTTTTGAGTGGAACTATCCAACACAGCCAAACAGCCTATTTGCTTCACCAGTAGTCTTGGTGAAGAAAAAAGACAACATGTGGCGTATGTGTGTTAACTTCCGGAGCTGAATAGACAAACAGTTAAGGTTTAGGTTCCTAATACCTATCGTTAAGGACTTATTTGATGATTACATGGGTCTGCCTATTTTAGCAAGTTGGATTTGAGGTCGGGCTATCTCAGATAAGGATGTGTCCAGAAGATATCTACAAGACGGCCTTCAAGACACATGAAGGGCATTATGAGTTCTTGGTAATGCCCTTTGGCTTAACAAATGCCCCTTCTACTTTCCAAGGGCTTATGAATCACATATTTAAGGCTTATTTGCGAAAATTCGTCTTAGTTTTTTTGACGATATTTTGGTGTATAGTCCGACACTTAAGGACCATGGACACACCTGCGAACGGTGGTTTGAAGTTTCTCTGACGAGAACAGCTTTACCTTAAGAGGTCTAAGTGTGTCTTTGGAGCAGCACAGATTGAATACCTAGGGCATTTGTAATAGGACAGGAGTAGCTACTGACCCCAAGAAGATTGAATCCATTGTTAAGTGGCTGATCCCTAAGAATATAAGACAGCTAAGAGGTTTTTTGGGTTGACAGGTATTACAGGAGATTCATTTGTGGATATAGTCCTTATTGCCAGACCCCTTACATTGTTGTTAAGAAGGGACAACTTCCACTGGAATCCAACCTGCTTACAAACTTTTGAAAAGCTCAAGGTAGCTATGACAAGTTCTCGAGTCCTAAGCCTGCTGATTTCACTAGAGATTTTTGGTAGAGACGGATGCTAGTGGGGATGGAATTGGGGGTTGTTTTTATGCAAGAATGTCACCCAATAGCCTTCTTAAGCAAGACCTTATCTCAAAGACAAAAAAGGATTGTCTGTATATGAGAAGGAATTGTTGGCTTTGGTTCATGTCGTAGAGAAATGGCGGCACTATTTGATGGGGCAACACTTTGTGGTTAAAACTGACCCTCAAAGCCTGAAGCCCTGTTAGAGCAACGACTAGTTACTTCTAGTCAACATAAGGGTTGACTAAGCTACTTGGGATGGATTATGAGATACAGTACAAGAGTGGACATTCAAACACTGCTGCTGACGCACTGTCAAGGATGGATCATGCTGAATTAAGAGCCTTTTAAAAGGGGACCATCACTACTGCTGAATTAATTCAAGAAATTAAAGATAGCTGGAAGCTGCCCGGAGGCTATTGGATGTATTGAACCAAATGGAGGCGGGGAAGCTATGCAAGAACTTCACTCTGAACCAGGGGATGTTGAGAAGAAGGGGTAAATGCGTAGTGGGACCCTCTAGTCCTTTGAGGAGGAGACTATTGGGAAAGTATCATGATGGGGGGGGCTTGGTGGACATTCAGGGGGCCATACCACTTATAAGAAGTTTAAGCTCTGTATTTTACTGGCTAAGCTAGAGAAAGATGTGAGGCAATACGTACGAGATTGTGAAGTTTGCCAACGACACAAATTCGAAAAATAAAACACCCCAGGGTTGTTGCAACCGTGCCCGTTTTAAAACTTGTTGGTTGAGGTTACCATGGATTTCATAGAGGGTCTTCCCAAATCCCCAAAGGGGGAGACGTGATCATGGTAGTGTAGATCGCCTAAGCAAGTATGCACACTTTATGGCCTTGGCTCACCCCTACACAGCTCCCCAAGTGGCCAAGTTATATCTGGAACAGTGTTTAAGCTTTCATGGGCTTCCAGAAGGGTTACTAGTGATCGAGATCCTATCTTCATTAACCACTTCTGGCAAGAATTTTTTTAAACTACAAGGAGTCGAATTAAAATTGTCTACAATTACCATCCACAGACGGATGGACAAATAGAGAGGGTCAAAAGATGTTTGGAAACTTTTTAAGGTGTATGACCAGTGTAGTCCCAGGAAATGGGGGCAATACCTAGCAGTGGCGGAATGGTGGTTATACTAATCCACTCGAGTGCAAAAAAGGGCTCCTTTTTAGATTTTATATGGATATTCCCTCCATTACACCTTCCCTTCATTCCAGGGGACTCACACAATTTCTACGGTGGGTACATGTTAACCGAAAGGGAGGAAGCAATCAAGATCCTAAAATTTCACCCCCGGAGAGCCCAGAACAGATGAAACAACAAGCGGATAGGAAGAGGATGGATCGAGAATTTAATATTGGGGATAAGGTTTTACTCAAGCACAACCTACTGGCAAGGAAGCTTAAAGAGGAAGAACCAAACCCTAAGCTAGCAGCTAATATTTTGGACCCTACAAAATAATAGACAAGGTGGGAAGGTAGCATACCCGGTTGATCTACCGCCGGAGCGGAAGTCCATCACACCCTTTCCCTGTTTCACAGTTGAAACGTACCATGGCACCGAGCGATCATCTTCCTTCACTACCTGCAGTAACTAAAGAAGAAGAGTTAGATCCAGTACAATTTTTAGACAAGAAGATGGTAAAAAGAGGGACACCACGGAAACCATGGGACTTATCTTATGGCGAGATCGTTCCCCCGCTGATGCGACTTGGCAGTTCTTGGGGGATTTGAAGCTCTGATACCCTATTCTCCCTTGTGGACAAGGAGTTTCGAGAGGAAGGGACTGTAACGGGGAGAAATTTGGTTAGGTCTGCTGGTTAGGGTTTGAAGTTGAGAAGAGAGGAAAAAGGGGAAAGTAACGGAAGTGTTGTGTCAAAAGGGAGTAAGGAACTGGAGAGGGGTGTGTGTGCGTACAGAAGAAGGAAGCTGTCGGTCGAGTTGTGGGCTAAGGCCAAGAATTCAATAAGGGCCAGGTTAGTTGTGGTAGTGGGCTGAAGAGATAGAGGTCGAAAATGCATTGTCCAAACATCCAAGGGGCCCCATGACCGGAGCAAAACCCCAATTAAGCATTAAGTATAAAAAACCCACATGGGTTGTTAATATTAGAAATAGCATATAAATACATGTAAGAGAGAGAATGTGGTTTTTATGAAAATTATGAAAAAATATTCATCTGAAATTGCAGAATGACCAATTTGTATCCGAATTGATCTCTTCTACCCGTTACAGAATTTTTAGCCAAAGTATAAAAAAGAAAAGGAATAAATGAATATAATATAATGATAAACATAAAATATAAACAAATAAAAAATAATAGAATACAAAAACCATTACTATGAAAAGGGAGTAATACTTCCTTATTTATTTCAGTTATTTAGAAATATAATTCGCTTATAATAAAGTTTTATGTTTTTTTAAATATTTATATCATTTCTTTTAAATATTAATAAAATTCTAAAGTTTAACATTTTTAGATACAAAGAAATTTTACATTGCAAAAAATAGTTATTAGTAATTAGTGTAATAATTTAATTTGTTAATTTGTAAATTTTAGGATGAAAAATGTAAACCAAAAAGAATTGGGGAGAACTAAAAAAGAAAAAAAATAAAAAGAAAAATTAAAAATTAAAAAACAAAAGAAAAATAATTAGAAAATTTTAATTAAAAGGGAAAAAACGTAACTATTTTCAATGAACTGGCTCATGAACCAGTCAGTGATTTCGAGCCCTATTTCCTAATCCGCGACCCCTAACTTTTATAGTTCTAGGCCGATTCTAGATCGAGTTGGAACTGTGATAGTGTCTACTCTTATAAGTATCGATTGAAAATTTAAAAAAAGAATCAACCATCAAATTTTTAAGACTACATTCTTAGGTTTCATACCAACTTAATTCCTTTTTAAAAAATTATTTTAGAAAAATTCTGTTGAGAAAGTTAATTTATATAGGGAAATGAAAGCTCATACACTAAATATGCCTTTCACTGTTTTCATAAAGTTAAAATGTACAAAATGTGCCCTTAGTTCATTTAATGAACGAACAAAAGGTGGTGTGTTTTACCTTTAGTGTTAATAAATAAATTTTATGCTATATTAATTGAATTAAAGGCACATGTAATATATGCACCTTAAGTTCAATTTTTAAATAGGTAGCCACATTTAATATATACACTTTCACTCCCCCCCCCCATATAAATAATAACTTTCTCCATAGCATTTTTTTTCATGAATAATTTTAAGAAAAAAAAATTAAATTGGGACAAAACTCTTGCAATTACTATCTTCGGGGAGTATTATAATCAAGCACAAAAATTGAAAACTCCCATCTAGATTTTATGGTGAACTGAAAATAATAGATTTTATTTTTTGTTTTCTTAATTCGGGGTGTGTGCTTTTGGTCATTGACTTGGAGGCTTCCCACTAGCCCCCTTGGTTTTTTTAGAAAATAGTATGGTTTTTTTTTATTATAGCTATTATATACCTTTGGGATTACATACTTAAATATTGTAATTTTTTAAAAAAAATTTGTAAATATTGTATCTATAAAAAATTATTATTAAAATAGGCGAAGTCGTGGATGATATTTGTGACTTTAGGGATATGGAAAAATTGTATGCTAAAGATGCAAAACCCGGTCCACACCTTCAGTACAAATTGTACCCTCTAATTCCACCCCTCCAATTTTTATATTCTATTTAAACTCACCATAGATTTAAAAACAAAAATCAGTGATAACACACACAAACTAAAAAATTAAATACATAAAGGTAATTTTTTTTTTCAAAAATACCTATATTAGATCTTGTAAAAAATCCCATTTTTGCCCTAGGAATCAATGATTCTCATCAATAATCAATTTTCAATTTTTTTTTAATTTTTCCCAATTTTTCCCTAATTTACCATAAATTAATAAAATGTTCAAAAAATAAAAATAAATAGGAAACACCTCAATTTTGAAAAATGATTTTGGGAAAAAGCAATAATGGATGATAAACAATTTTTTCAAATTTTTTAAATTTCAAAAAATAAAAAAATAAAAAAATTTCATCGCATAAAGTACAATTTGCGATGTAAATAAAATCGGGAAATTGGGCAAACTCAGCTGGTTCGTGCGTGCGCTGGGAACGTGTGAGAGGCGTGGAGGTCGCGAGTTCGAATCTTCCCCCCAGCGCTCGATGCAATTTTTTCTTTTTTTTCCTGGAGAGGGCCCCGTGGCAGCATGTGATTGGCCGAGGGAAGTCACGAGCGTCGCGCGTGATCGTCTTCTTCTCAAGCCCCGCCTAAAAAAAAATCCCACAGAAGTCCGACGAAGGCGAAATGGGCCGTTTTTTTTTTAAATCTTCTAGATTAAAGTCGAGAAAAGGGCCAAATCCATCAAAAAACCCAAAAGGAGCACAAATTTTAAACGTAAAAATCCCCGGGGATAAAATCAAATCAAAAAACAAAAAAATTTTCCGGATTTATCCAAATGGGCCCGATTTGAGTTTTTCCAAGGGGTTTTTTCCGGGACGCCTATAAATAGGGGAAGGGCGGAGGAACCCAAAAGCACGAAGAAACACAAAAAAAAAAAAAGAGAAAAAAAAGAGAGAGGAAGGAGCAAATCGGAGTACGCCGGAGAAGCTTGGAGCCGCGACCACCGTTCGAAGCTTGAGCCCCCCGCAAGGGCCCGATTGGGATGATCTCCGCTATCATGGGATTTGGGCACCCTCAAGAAGCTGGGTTTCGACACTTCACCCCCGCAAACGACTGCCGGAACCCCGGGTGAAGGGAACCCAAACCCTCGCGTCGTTTTCCGCCCGATTCGACCCACCCGCGCACCGATCCGGATCCGGGGAAAAGTAAAATTTTTTCCCGGGTTTTTTATTTATTTTTTTTTTTTTTTTATTTTGTTTTGTTTATTTTTTCTAAAAATTTTTTTATTCATTATTTTGATTATTATTTTTTTTTTTTTGGTATTGTTATTTTGTTATTTTAAATTTAAATTTATTTTTTTCTTTTTTCAAAAAAATGGGAAAAATGAAAAATTGGTTTTTTTTTAAAATTTAATAATGTAAAATAATAAAAAAAAATTAATTTAAATGAAAAAAAAACAATAAAATTTGGGAAAGAAATAAAAATTTTTAAAATTTCAAAAAAAGATAAAATAAAAACTTAGGATAAAAATCCCCAAAAAAATTCCCAAAAACACAAAGATTCCCAAAAAAATCTTTAAAAATTTCCCCAAAAATTATAGAAAAAAAAAAAAAATTTTAAAAAAATCAAAAAAATTTCATAAAAAATTCGAAAATTATAAAAAATAGAGAAAAAATTTTAGCACTTAGAAAAATCTTTTTCATCAAAAAAATTTCAAAATTAGTGTTTTCTCTAAAAAAATCATTTTAAAAAAAAAAAATCAAATTTCAAAGTTTGGGCTTAAAAATTTTTAAAAAAAAACCCCAAGGGGATTTTAAAGAATTAAATCAAAAGAAATTTTAAAAATTAAAAAATTCATCAAAAAACCCTAAAAGGTTTTCAGAAAAGCAAATCCCGGTTTTTGTTTGATCCGTTACCCAGGTACGTAGGCACCCATTGGGGTAAACCCCCAAAAAAAAAGAAAAATCTTTTTCTAAAAATAACCCCAAAAAACATAAAAAAAAAGAACGGGAAACAAAAAGGAAACACTTTTCTAAAAAATTAAAAAATTTTAGGGGGATTAGGGGGTTTAAAAAAAAAACCGTAAAGGTTTAATGGGTTACCCCCCCAAAATTAGAAACTCTGGTTTTCCCTTTTTCTTTTCTCACAAAACGAAAGAGAAAAAAGGGGAAAATAGTAGCCCAAAATTAAGACTAATCCGTCCTTTGGGTTTTAAATTTAAATTTTTTCCCAAAAACTTTGGGTGGCGACTCCAAAAAAAAAACCCAAAATTTCCCTTTTCAAGCGAGGATCTAGTTTAGATGGGGTTGGGGTTTAGCTTAGATCGGATTGGAAGGGGAAATTTCCAAAAAATTTTTTTAGACTGCCCGGAGGGCGACCCCACTGGGGACCCATGCTAGTAGGTTTGCCACCTAAAATCCTTTCAAATCTTTTATTTTTTAAGAAATGGGGTTTCATTTTGTTACTCTGTTGTAACCTTTCGGGGTTTATTAGATTTTCAGTTTTTCTTTTTTGGGGGGGCTTTGCATGCATATATTTTGTGTGGAAGTGCGGTCAAACCCCGGGACCGCCCTAGAAACCCAAAGACGGGGGGCCATTGTGTAGGTTTGGGGGCGAAGTGAGTTGATTAAACCTTTTGGGGGCCCGATTAGGCTACCCCCCCAAAGCTTCGTTATGGCCTGAGATCCTTTCTTCGAAAATGCGGGAGGCCATAGAGCTGGGGAACCGGGTTAGAACCAACCTACTTGCATAATAACATCACAAAAGGGTTTTGAAAAATTGGGAATGAAATGTTTTTTGGTTTGTTGTTTTGCCCCTTGGATTTCAGGATATTTCCCTGTAATGTTTTAAATATTTCTTTTTAAACTAGGTTTTTTCCCCATTGTAATAGAGGGCTAGCAGTGCAGTCGACCGCCTCCCCCGCAAAAAAATTTCCGGGTGTCAAACCTTTGGCCCCAAAAATTGGTAAGGCCCAAGGGTTTACCTTGTAAACCCCAGAGGAGCAAGCCTTCATCCAACAGAAGTGGGCCCCCCCCCCGTCCTCCACTGACTAAGACAGAGGCGAATTTCCCTTTGGGTGGGGGCCTGCCCCATTTTATGGGGATCGAGCCCGCAGTTTTTTCTTCATGGGCATGAGATCCCCCCTCCCCTGGAGGGGGAAAACCCAGTTGTACGGGCTCCAACACTGACTGACCCGATTTACCGCCAGCCCCTTTGAGCCCCCCCCAGCCGGCCCTTTCCGGGCAGATTATAAGAAATCCGTAAGACAGCACTCAAAAAACCCCTGGCAGACTGTAAGGGTATTGCATACCATGGATGTCTAGAACCCTTTGGTTTTTTTGCCCGAGAAGAAAAGGGGGGACAAAAGGGGACATTTGGTGGGGAGCCCCCAAGATTTCAGCCCAAAAAGGGTTTAAACGCCTTCATTTTGACGGCCTTGCCACCATTTTTTCCCCGCGGGAAACTTTCTATATTCACTCCCCGGGTTTGGCAGAGCTGGTCCCCCAAATTTTTCCTTTTTTTTTTTTTGGGGGGAAAATTTTAACATCCCGGCTCTACTGGCTGAACAGATCCGAAACCAAAATTTTCCCTCAAGAAGAAGGGTTGGAAACCTCGCTAAAGCCTAAACCCCTTCTGCAAAATAGGGTTTCGAAAGCCACCTAAAGTGCTTCGGGCTAAAACAGGGGTCAAAAAAACCCCTACCCAACGGGTTAATCGGGTGGTTCCCCTTATAGAAAAGGTGAAGCAAACCCCGACTTTACCACTACAGTTGGGTAGATCTGCTTGAAGCCTTAGCGCCGAAGATTTCTATAGACAGCCAGGTGGATTTGGGCTACAAAAAAAATCATTTAACCTGAAAATTTCCAAGAAAGTCCCAAAAAAATTTGGGGATCAACGGATGCATCGGATATCACCCCAACTCCTTTTCCCGAAATTTTTCCGGGTCCCATCCAAGACATAGTTTATCGGCCTTCACCAAAAGCAGTACCTTTGAGTTCAAGACCCAAAACTGTTGGTAGTCGAGAAGTTTGGGGCCTAACCCCCCCCCCCCCCCCCCCCCCCCCCCCCCCCGGGGGGGGGGGGGGGGGGGGGGGCGGGGGGGGGGGGGGGTCAAAAGCACTCTGGGGAGAGAATCGAAACCCCCGGAATGTGGACCTCCGAGTAGATAGCGAAGGGGGAAAACACCGAGCCCCAGAGAGTTTGTTCTCCCAAACCCATACCAACAGGGAAAGAGATATGGGGTTTTTCCAGACGTACCCACCCAAAGCCCAGAAAAGATCAACCCAAAAGGGGTTTTGGGGGAGATCTCCCTGGAGCAGGTCAAGGCCCGAATGGGGGTTTAATTTTGGGAAGCTGAAGATTATAAAAAAGACATCTGGAAAGGCACTTAAAAGACGTGCCCAAAGGAAAAAGGGCCCTTAAAAAGCAAAAAATTGGGAAAAAAATTTCCCCGCCAAGGTCAAAGAATAAAAAGCTATCTTCAGTAGGAAACCTGAGCCCCCACAACAAAACAAAGAAAGCTGGGAAAATAGTTTATCATTGAAATCTTTAATTTTTATTTGAACTCCAAAATTTATTAATTTTAAGTGAAGTTTGGTTTAATACTTTGTAAATTATTTGTAAACCCCTCTTTTCTTTTGCATTCGCGTGACACATGTTTTCTTCTTACATTCATCACATTTAAAAAAAAAAAATTAAAATGCGGATCCAGGTATCGAAAATGCTTCCAAAAACCGCCCCCGGCCCAAAGCCCAGTCCTTACACGCTCAAGAGCAAAAATGGCCAACAGCATGACAACCGCAATAAACACTAACGCGAACCGCCTAGATTCCAGGATCAACCCCTAGAGCAGACGGCCCAAACATTTGGTTGCCCAATTTTCACCTTTTGACAGAAAGCATCAGCCCCCTCCCAAACACCACCGCCCTCAAGAAGATTAATTCAGGGGCCGGGAAAGGGGAAAAGCTGGGGGAGGGACACCTCCGGAATTTAACAAAAAATTAAATTCCCCCCTTTAAACCCAGCTTTCGAGTATGACCCGAAAGTCAGCCGGGGGCCGACCTCAAATGATCTAAAAAAGGGAGATGGAAGAGAGACAAAAGGAAAAGGAGAAGCGATTTTTCCAGAAAGCTCAATGACAAAATAAAAAACTATTAAAGGGCCCCCGATGGTTTTGAACGGGCCCCGGAATCCCCAAACCTGCATACAGGGGGGGGAAAGCATACCCTACAAGTTCAAGCCCCCAGTTTTTGAGAATTATTTTGGGACCGGCTGCCCCAAGATGATACCAGGCATATCCCCGGGAAGATAGCAAGTTGCTCAATTGATCAACTCATGCCCCAACCTTCCGGCACCTCCGGGCCCTCCCTTGGTCGGGTTTATGCTCACCTTGACTTAAAACATCATCAACCCCTTTGGGAAAAGCTACCCCGGGGCCTTTTATGATCAATACAAGTTTAACAAAAGAAGTTGCCCCTCGGTAATCGATCTGGGGAATCTCCAAAAAAAAGACATACGGACCTTTAAAGGAATTGCTCAACGCGGGGGGCCCAAGTTTGCCAGGGTACCACCCGATATCTGAAAAGGAATTGACACCCATATTTGTAAATCCTTGAAAAAACTTATTTTTCACATTTGGGTCGGCCAACGCCCCCTCCTTTTTTGCAGAAGTAGTAGCTGCAGGTTGCGGGATCGAGAATGCCATCACCCCCGGCAGGTCCAATCAAAGGAACCCCCTAGGGTTGCCCCAAACCCCAAAAGGCCTTGGGAGGGAAATAAGTTAAAGACCCCAAACAGCAATCCCAGTGCATTGGGAGTAAGGCAAAAAAACCGGGGGTTTGGGTGATTTTTCCAGCCCCCGAATACCCCGCCCAGAAACCCAACGTGGGTCATGCAAAAGCTGCCAGGCCCCCAAGGAAGTTCACTCCAATCCCCGTCCCGGCTCGTCAGGTTTTCCTCGGTTGAGGGCCCCCCAACTTGATAAGTTTGAACCCCCCAAACGCCCGATACAAGCTCAAAAAACTTTGTTTCCCAAACCTCAATTGGTGACACCACATGGGTCAAGAAGGCCCCCCCACAATAGGTGCGGGAGGCTCCGGCACAAAATTCCAAACTTGATTAAAGCGGGGGATGACAATTGGTTTTTTGTAAAAAATTTCCCCCCCAATGTCCCCCCAAACCCCGTTCCCTTTAATCACAGGCCCCCTTTCAACATGCTCACTTTAAGAAGATTTCAGCCCCCAAAGAAGCTGTCAAACAAAATTTCCGGCTAAGAAACCCCCCCGTTTTGGGGAAAAAACTCCAAAGGTGCCTTTAAAAAAAAGATGGTTATCCGGGGCCCAAAAGGTTTGGGCCCCCTTTTGGGAAAATCACGGGGAAAGTTTCAGTACCTGGTGAACTATTCTTAACCCCAACTGGAAAGGGCCGCCTAGTGGGGGGGGGCCGGAATTTCGAGAAGGAAGAAAATCAGCAAAGGAAGGGGGAAAGGCCCTGTCAACATGATTAACTCCCATCGGAAGCCCAAGGTCATAGATGCTAAAGGGACATCATGGGGGTTTACAAACCCCCAAAGAAAAAAAAAGAAATTCAATGTCCCCCTGTACCACCCAAAAGAATTAAAAGGGCTGCACCTTTCGACTATGGGGGGGCCCTCAAAAACAAGAGCGACCTCCAAATTAGTGGGGGGTATCACCGCTCTGGGAGATTTTACGACCCCAAGAAAAAGGCCCAAATTTGAAAAACCCCAAATACAGAAAAACGGGGGAAAGGGGGGAGAGGGTCGGGCTGCATTTACAAAGAGGGTTTAAAAGCCAGCAAATTACAGGATCATGGAGAAAATTAAAATAAATTTTCCAGGGGCAGATATCTCTCAGGGGCCCTCCTTCTACATCTGACCCCCACAGGGAAGCACTCTTCAAAGGCAAAACAGTTTCAATCCCGGGGGGTATTGCTACAGAAAAAGGTGGGTGAGGGGGCAAACCTATCTTACCATGGATAAGAAAACCCTTTTTCTCCAGAAAAAGCTGGGAAAAGAGGGGGGACCGACATACAACCCACTATTCATAGTGGCCCCGGTGAAGGGATACTATCTTTTCCCCGGTACTTTTACAAGGTTTCACCCCTCAATGTATGCCCATTGGCAAAACTTGGCTTATTGGGGGTCGTTTCCAAGCAACAAAAAACCCTTGCTCCATAGTGGTCAGAGCTTTCAAAGGATCAAAGAGAGACATTGTGGGGGAAAGGGGAACCTACCAGGGGAAAAGGGCCCCACAAGTATTTCACATCTCTTTTCCAAAAGTCCTCGACACCCCAAATCTTTCAATTTGCTCCGGGGGAGGGCCCTTTGGGATACTTGCGCGGGTTTCCTTTCCCCTTTTCTCCCCCCAAAAAGGTAAAATTTCATCCCCCAAGGGGCAGATAATTACAGTACTGGGCGACCCAAGGATTACCCCAAAATACAAAAAAACTGCCATACCCCTTACATCGGGGATGAGGGTTCAGAAACCTGGGGCTGCAGATTTTAAATGAGGTAAATATGGTGACCCAAGGGGGGGTTCATCAGTTCAAAGAGGGGCGCACGGGCCCTTGGGGCCCTGGGATATTTCCTAGGGCCCACGAAGAAGTACAAGCAAGGGGAAAAATTTGAAGGGGAAGTTGTGGACCCCCAGATGTGCTCCCCCCTCCCGAAAATCTTTCAGAAAGGCAAATACATTCAAAAGCTTCAAAAAAAGGGAAGAGGACAACAAAAAGGGGAATAAATCTCCGCGTGCCCAACCCCAAAAAGGGCTCTGAAAAACGGGTTTTTGTTGTCCTAAAAAATAGCGCTGGGTTAGCTCAAAGAAGGAAAAATTATTGAAAAAATTTTTATTAAGACTTTTTATTGAATTCCTTTTAGGGGTTTGTTTCTTTATTTATAATGATTTTCATCTTTTTTTGTCATTTCAGTCCCCCACCATGGGAACATCGGGGGATATTTCGCGCAGGGGGCCCGTAAAAACGCTGATATCTTTTCCCAAGCTGCTGGGTCAGTTTTAAGAGGGATACCCTTTAGACCACAAAATTTTAGTACGGGGGGAAAATTGGCAAAAAACATAAACAAAGTGGAATCTCGATCAAAGGAACCTGGGGGAATATTAAATCTAGGAGCATCCCCAAAAACCAAAGGGAACCTCAAAATTGGGACCAGTTTGATGCCGAGCAAAAAAGAAAGATAACCAGCTATTAAACGAATTGCAAACGTGTTTGCCCGGTCAATGGTGACATGCAGGGCTAACCAGTCGATAGTAGTTTTACAGGGTTCCCCCCCCAAAAGGGAAAATTTTTCCCAAAACCCAAAAACAAAAACTAAGAAAATTTAGGCCCGACATCTTGGGTAAAAAACAAAAAAGAAGTCAAGAAACTGCGGAATAGGGTTCTTGAAATATCCGACTACCCAGAATGGGGGGGCAAAGGTTTCCCCGTTATAAAAAAAAACGGGAAAATTTCGCGTACCCCTGGACTTTTGGGGTTTAAAACCCAAACCACGCCAAAAATAACTTCCCCCCAACCCCCATTTTGATGTTCAGGGGATAACACCGAAAGGGAAAACCCCCCCCTTTTTCATTCATGGACGGGTTTTTCAGGGGTTCAAACAAATTTAAAAAAAGGGCCCAAAGGAAAACAAACCAAAAAAAACCCCTTTATCACGGGCCGGGGGGGAAATTTCTGTTTCAAAATCAGCCCCCTTTGGGTTTTAAAAACGCCAGGGCAACGTATCAGAGAGCCATGGTCGCCATACTTTTACGACATGATGAAACGTGAGGGTTTAGGTATATGTCGACGAAAATGATAGCTAAATCTAAAGAAGGGAAAAATCCCTTAAGTTTTTTGGGAAATTGTTCCCAAACGGGCTGAGGAAGTTCCAGCTTAAGTTAAACCCCGAAAAATGTTTCTTTCGGGGGTTTCGAAGGGGAAATTTTTTAGGGGTTTGTCTCACTAGGGGGCCGTTAAGATTTTACCCTGACAAGGTTTAAAATCTATATTAGGTTGCCTTCCCCGTTTCCCTTAAAGAAGTAAGGGAAGGGTTGCTGGGGAGGTTAAATTTTTTGCTCGGTTTATCTCACAATCCCGACAAATGCCGGCCGCATTCCGGGGGAAGAAAAGCCGCAATAGAATGGGAAGGGCGAATGTGAAGAAAGGGTTTAACATCAAAGACTATTTTTATAAAACCCCCGGGCTTGATAGTCCCCCAAAAAAGGAAAACCTTTATTCTTATCCCCCCCCAATTTCCCCCAACCATTGGGGTGTGTGCTGGGGCCAGAAAGAGAGGGGAAGAGAACGGGCCCATATATTAAACTGAGCAAAAGTTCCAAAATGTGGGGAAAAAAAAGGGACTCAGAGGGGGGAGAAGACGTGTTGTGCGTTAATTTTGGGGCATGCATCGACTAAGGGAAAAATACCCTTTTTTCCTATTGAGCTGTTGATAAGACATGAACCTTTGAAAAACCTTGGGAGAGAACCGCGCCCGATGGGGGAATCTCCAAAAGGGAGATGCTTCTTCCGAGTTCGACATCAATATGTATCAGAAAATCGATAAAGGGGCAAGCCCTTTTGGCCCATCAGTTGGCCGAAACCCCTTCGAGCGGGTACCCAAGAAAAAAGAGTCCCCAATTTTCCCGGGCGAGAACTTCAACATAGAAGACATAAACCCGTGAAGACTTGGGAAAAGAGCAGGAAAGCTGGGGGGAAATTGTTTTTTTGACGGACTTCCAAAATATTCGGGTTTTGGGTTTTGGGGCAGTATTGATATCCCCAACGGGATCAATTCCCTGCAGCGACAAAACTTACTTTCCCTATACCAAAAAAATATCGGGAATATGAAAAGGGGTATTCTTGGGCCCCAAGATGGCCTGCCAAATGGGGAACCCCGGGAATTTGAGGTGTAGGGGGAAAACGTCGCTCTCATAAAAAAAAAAACAGAGGGGAATACAAAAACCCAAAAACCCCAAACTGGTACCTTCCATCAACCCCCAACAGCGCTAGTCGAGGATTTAAGGGAATCAAAAATTTACGTTTTAAACCGAGAAAATCAAATCAGTTCGCAGATGCCTTGGCCACATTAGCGTTCCCCGGGCAAAAAACAGGGGGGGCCGAAAATTCACCCGATGAAAAAGACACAAAGCCGGCCCACTTATTTTTGATGGTTGAAAAGATACAGGATGATAAGCCCGGTATCACGACATCAAGGGGCCCTTTTTCCCAAAAAGGGGAAATACCCTGAAATGGCTAGCAAGGGAAAGAAACCCAAAAACGCTCAGAAGGTTGGCAAGTATTTTTTATTAAATGGGCTATATCTACAAGAGATCACATGATACCCCCCCTGTTGAGATTGGGACAAAAATTTTAAGCATGCGAATCTGAAGGAAATACTGGAAGGGGTATGTGGACCTCATTTTGAAAAGGCTACATTTGGGGCCCCAAAAATCATGAGGTGGGGATTCGGTTTAAAAAAAGGAGTCGATTGCAAAAATTTTGTCAAGCAATTTCCCCAAGTGCCAAATATACGAGAACCCGGGTAAATTTCTTTCCCCCAACGAGCTACATTTGTTATCGGGGCCGGGCCTTTCTCCATGGGGGAATCGACATAAACGGCCCCAAACACTCCAAAGGGAACCAATGGGCCCCAGTTTTTACTGGAAACGATTGGGTTACTTCCCCAAAAAGGGGAGAACGTCAAAATATACCAAGTCAAACCCAAAAGGGGGAAAAGTCCGCTTTTTAAAAAAGGGACATAATTGCTCGATATGGAGTTCCTAAGTCAATCAACACCGATAATGGTACCAAACTCAACAATAAATCGATGACAGGGTTTTTGTCAACAATTCAATTAAACCACAAAAAAACAACTTCCTACAGACCTCAAATGAACGGGGGAGAAAAAGCACTAACAAAATATCAAGAAGATCATCGAAAAAAAAGACAACAACTTACAGGGATTGGCACGAAATTTTACCAAAAAGCTTTCATGGCTTTTAGGACTTCAAAAAGAACATCACAGGAGCTACCCCCTTTTCTTTTGGGTTTTTGGTACGAAGCAGTTTTTCCGGGGGAAGTCAAAAACCATAATTTAGAATATTTTCAGAAAAATCAATTAACAAATCGGGTTGGGTAAAGAAAAGGCTTGATCAGCTGAACTTGATTGATGAAAAGGGGGACTCACCGGGACTATGTCATGGTCCCGGGTTTTCCAGCAGAGGATAGCCCCCAGCATTCAACAAAAAGATGAGGGGCCTCGGGTTTCTTCAAAGGGGTGCCCCAGTACTAAGAAAAAATTCTCTCGAAAGTCCAAACTCAAAAGGAAAATTCACTCCTAATTTTTGAAGGCCCTTATGTGGAAAAAAGGTTTTGTCAGGGGGGGCTGTAATATTAACTCAGATGGATGGTCCTAATTGAGAGACACTGTCAACAACCCATGCTGTTTAAAAATTACTATTTCCCTTTGGCAAGGGAAATTTAAATTTTTCCAATGTTTATGGGAAAACCAATGTTTGATACCCCAAATTTTATTGAGTTGAGTTTTTACTTTTTACGAGCAAAGCTAATATCCCCGAGTTGGGCAACAATCCAAAAAAATTCTCATCACAATAAATACCCTAAAAAAAATTACCCCCCATTTTTGTCAAAAAAAGACAAACAATTAAAAAGATAATTAATCCCCGATTTAAAAATTTTGAAAAAATTTTATTTTTTCTTAGGGAATTTGAAATTAGTCAAATTAAATAGGGGTAACATTTTCCAAAGAATGAGTCAAACCAATTTAAAAAGTGAAACACATCAAATTTTCAACCCCGTTCAAATGAAAAAGAGAAGCAGAAAGGGAAACCAACACGAAAAGGTTTTGGGGTTTTTTGGTTTCTATCCACATAAAAAGGCAAGCGTTTTAAAATGGTTAACCATCGCCCCAAATTTTGAAAGGGGGATTACCCTCATTTGCTCGGGAAGAAGATATTCGGGAAAACATAGATGAGTCCGCCCATAGTAGGGGACCGTGTCATTCATTTTTAATAAGGTAGTTTTGAAGACATGGGCACTTCCCCCAAACACCCTCTCCAAAAGGTTTTGCTCATGGGGGGCACCTTTTTGGAGGGTGTCCAAAAATTTTTAATCCTGGTTAGGCAGCCCTAGGGGGCCCCTTTTCCCAAAAAAAATTTGTCCTATGGGGCAGCCCATAGGGGGCACTTTCTGAGGCAAAATTTTTTAATTTCCCAGGTTTGGCAGCCCATAGGGGGCCCCCCAAAAAAAATTTGTCCCATGGTAGCCCCAAGGGGGGACTTTTTAAGGCAAATTCTCAATCCTAGGTTAGGCAGCCCATAGGGGGGGCCCCTTTTCCCAAAAAAAATTTTTCCTCAAGGGGCCCGCCCATTTGGGGGAATTTTTGAGGCAAAATTCTCAATTCCAGGGTTTGGAGCCCCTGGGGGCCCTTTCCCAAAACCTTGTTCCACGGTCGCCCCTAGGGGCACTTTTTTAGACAAGTCCAAGTTTTCAAAACCCCCTTAGCAGCCCATAGGGGGCACTTTCCTGAGGAATTTTGATCTCATGGTTTCCCCTGGGGGGCCCCTTTGAGAAATTCAATCCCGGGTTAGTTGGCCCCTAGGGGGCACTTTCCCAAAAAAAAATCCCCCTCAAGGGTTTGCCCATAGGGAACCTTTTGGGGGCATTTTTTCAAAGGGTTTGTCAGCCCCTAAGGGCAAATTTTCCCAAACCCCCCTGATTATCAGCTCTGGGGGCACTTTTTGGTAATATTTTTTCCCAAAGGTTTTAAGTCTGAGAAGGGCTTCCTATCATCATACATTTCCCACTCAATGCTTGAGGTGTGTCCCTTTACCAACAGTTTGCCCATAAAGCACTTTTTGGAGGGGGGCATTACCTTGGATTATTAGGAAAAATCTTCCCAAACATAGGATTAAACAACTTTGGGGCTTTTTCCCACTGAAACCTAATTTAAAAGGCCAAAAATTTGGGGTGTTTTTGTTTGTCTTTGTAGTTAAGTTTTTTAAACTTTACCCAAAGAGGGGCAGCTGTAAACATCCCATTTTTGCCCCAGGAAACAAAGAAATTTTCATCAATAACAATTTTTAATTTTTTTTAATTTTTCCCAATTTTTTTCCCCAATTACCATAAAAAATAAAAATTTTTAAAAAATAAAAAAAAATGGAAAAAACCCCAATTTTGAAAAAAGATTTTGGAAATAGCAATAATTGGGTGAAAACAATTTTTTTCAAATGTTTGAAATTTTCCCAAAAAAAAAAAAAAAATAAAAAATTTCATCGCAAAATTAACCCAAATTTGCGATTAAATTTAAAAACGGGGAAAATTGGGGCCCGCTCAGCTGGTTCTGGTGCGTGGGAACGTGTGGGAGGCTGGGGGTCGCGAGTTTAAATCTTCCCCCGGAAAAGCTCGATGCAATTTTTTTTTTCTTTTCCCTGGAGCTGCCACGTGGGAGCATGTGATTGGGCCCAGGGAATCCGGGGTCCCGCGTGATCGTCTTCTTCGCAAGCCCCGCTTTAAAAAAAAATTTTCCCAAAAAAGTCCGACGGAAAGGGGAAATCGGCCGTTTTCCCTTTTTAATCTTCTAGATTAAAGTCGAATAAGGCCCAAAACCATCAGTTAAAAACCAAAAGGGGCAAAAAGAGATTAACGCAAATTGCCGGGGTAAAATCCAAAAAAAAAAAAAAAAAAAAACGGAAAAAATTCGGATTTTTCCAAAACGGCCCATTTAAACTTATCCAAAAGGTTTTTCCCGGAACCCCATAAATAGAGAAAGGGGGGAGGAAAACCCAAAACACAAGAAAACACGAAGAAAAAAAAAAGGGAAAAAGAGAGAGGAAGGAGCAAAATTTGGGGTACGCCCCAAAAAGCTTGGAGCCGGACCACCCTTCGAAGCTTTAGCCGCCGCAAGGAGGGGATCTGGGAGGAAACCCCCCGCTATCATCGGGTTTAGCACCCTCAAGAAGCTAGGATTCGACCCCTTCACCCCGCCAAAACGACCGCCGGGAAAGCCGGAATGACCAAACCCCGCCCCCTCGTGTCCGACCGATCCGCCCCACCCGAATTTTTACCCCCATCCGACCCGAACCCCCCGCAACCGATCCGGATCCCCGGGAATCGAATTTTCCGATTTTTTATTTATTTTAATTTTTTTTTTATTTTTTTTGTTTTGTTTATTTTTTCTCCAAAAATTTTTATTTTTTATTTTTGAAATTTTTAAATTTTTTTTTTTTTTGGGTTTTTGTTATTTGTTTTTGTTTTTAAATTTTTTATTTTTTTTTTTTATTTTCAATAAATAGGGAAAAAAGTAAAATTAGGTTTTTTTTTTGAAAATTAATAATGTTTAAAAAAATTAAAAATAAATAAAAAAAAATGAAAAAAACAAAAAAAAATGTTAGGAAAATAATAAAGAAGTTTTAAAATTTTAAAAAAAATAGATAAAAACTTAGGATAAAAAAAACACCAAAAAAATTTCCCCAAAAAAAACAAAATTACCAAAAATCATAAAATTCCCCAAAAAATTTTTAGAAATCATAAAAAAATTATAAAAATCACAAAAACCCGGAAAAATTAAAAAAAAAAAAATTCAAAAAATTTTTGAAAAAAAGAGAAAAAATTTTTGCCTTAAAAAAACCTTTTTTATCAAAAAAATCCCCAAAATTTGTGTTTTCTTAAAAAAAAAGATTTTTAAAAAAAAAAACGAATTTAAAGTTTAGGCTTAGAAATTTTTTGAAAAATCCAGGATGTTAAAATTAAATCAAAAAAATTTTCAAAATTTTTAAAATTTTTATCAACCAAAAACCCAAAAGGTTTTTTTGAAAAACGAAAATACGGCTTTGTTTTATCCCTAAATAGCAAGTACGTAGGGACCCATTCGGGGGCAAAACCCCCAAATAAAGAAAATCATTTTCTCAAAATAAAATTTTCCCAAAATTTTAAAAAGTAACAGAAAAAAAATTTTTAAAAACATTTTTAAAGGGTTTAAAAATTTTAGGAAAGGGGGAACCTAAAAGGTTTTTTAAAAGGGGGAGCCCCGAACTTAGAAATCTGGGTTTTTTCCCCTTTTTTTCTTTTTCCAAAAAAGGAAAAAGAAAATAAAAGGGCGGGCTATTAAATCCAAATTTAAAACTAATCCGCTCCCTTTTTCCCTTTAAATTTAATTTTCCCCAAAAAAAGTTGGGTGGGGACTCCAAAAATCAAAAGAAATTCCTAATTCAAAATCGAAGATCTAGTTAGATGACATAGGGTTTAGTTTAATCGGATTAGGAATGCGAATCCAAAAAATTTGACCGACAGATTAGTTTTTCTCTTTTTCAAATGAAGAGAAGAGAAAAAAGAAGAAGGGGATTCTACACAGGAAAGAAAGGATTTGGGTTTGATCTAAAATTGCTTCTGAATAGCTATTTAATGTGGTATGTCTCTTTAGAAAAATTGAATTTTTTTTTACTGTTTTAAAATTTTTTATCTATGCTTGATTTGATAAAAGGGTTTTAGAAAAATATTAGTATATTTTTTTTATAAAAAATCTTTCTGGGTTTTTAAATTTATAATTTTTTAAAAATTGATTTTATAGTGTTGTAAACGTAACATGTAATATTTTTTTTTGTATTAGAATGAAATTTTTTGTTGAAAAAAAAAAAAAAAATTTTTGCAAAAAAAAAAAAAAAAAAAAAAAAAAAAAAAAAAAAAAAAGGAAATTATTTAAAAAAAAAAAATTTTAAAAAAAAAAAAAAAAAAAAAAAAAAAAAAAAAAAGGAAATAAAAATTTGTTAAAAAAATAAAAAAAATTATTTATAAATTTTTTTAAATTTCAAATGTAAAATATAAAAAATGATTGAATTTTTTGCACAAAAAATTTTTTTAAAAATAAAATTTGAAAATTTTTAGAAAAAATTCCTTTTCAAAAAGGGGAACATAAACAAAACATCCTAACGCTTTTCCTCCAACAAAATGATTTTCATAAAAACCCATTTTCAACACCAAGGTTTTTTAAACAACAGCTTTAAGAGACATCAGATTTTTGATACAAAATTTTCAAAAATACTTTAGAAAGATTCAATTTTCAAAAAAGACTTGAAATTTTCAAAAAGCTTTGACATCTTTAAATTTTTTTGGCAAAAGGGGGAAAACTCTTCATTCCTTTTTGACTTGTTTAAAACCGACATGCGACGGTAATCTGGTTTTTTGCCAAGAATTTTAAATTTTTCCATTTAAAATGGTGCCACATGGATGAGAGAGCAAGGCAAAATAGTCATTTTTAAATAAACAATGCAAACCCAAAAAAACATCACACAAGCACAAGCAGCAACAATAGAAACTAAACCCCTCACCTAGGCTTACTTTAGGGTTTTTTAAAACCAGGTAGAGACTAAAAATTTTTGAAAAACCTAAATAATTGGGCATAAAAGAAAATACATAAAGAATACTACACTAAAAAATCTATTCTATATCCCAATCTAAACCCCCAAATATTTTAGAGTCTTTTAAATCTTTTAGGTATCTTTTAATTTTTAGATTCTTAATAGTTCAATCAAAGGGCCCCAAATCTAAGTTCAGGCCATTTCAAGGGCGTGCTTTGTCTTTGTACGGTAAGTCTTGTTCCAAAAGATCATGATACGACAATTTATGTCCAAGGTACCCATGGTATGCCCATCAAATGTCCAAGAATTGCCATAAATGTCCAAAAATAATGTCCAAAATATGTTCATGAATGTCTAAAAATATGCCCCGGGTGTCCAATGGTCAAAAATGTTTAGATATCATAAGTCTTAAAATTTAAAAATTTTAAGTTTTAAACCACTTTTTCCTTAGGCTTTTGTATTTATTAGGGGTTCAAAATAATCTAAAACCCCCACAAATATCTAGATGAAAAAGAAATGAGTAGTCTTATAGGGTAAATTTTCTTGAAGTGAAATTTCAATTGAAACCCTTTAATTCCATAAAAAATAATATTAGTTATGAAATGAAGATAGCTATGAAAAACTTGGTCAATCAAAATTACCTTAATTTGATAATACCCCTTTATACCTAAATTAAAGGTCCTTTAAAAAAAAGAAAATAAGTAAGATTAGTAGCTTTTCCTAAGAGAGTTAAAAAATAACTTTTAATCTTCTTGGAAGTTCTTACTTGATGTTAGTGTTGGGGGTTCTAAAACTCTTTTCGTTTTGGATGTAAATGGGAAAAATTTTTGGGGTGGAAATTTTAACTTTTTAGAGGGGTATTAGGTGTGTTTGGTGGGAAATTTTGGAAGAGTAAAATAAAGAATAGGGGGGCCAAAAATAGTGTGAGAAAAAGGGGGGCCCTACTTAGGTAAGTTTTCCCCCATACATCCCCTTTATAGTGTTAAGTTTTGTTTTTTTATAAAAAATTCTTTGGGGTTATTTACCTTTCCAAGGGGGCAAGATTGGGGAGGTTTTTGGGGATAATTTTTCCTAATAGTTTATATGATAAGTTAGGGTATAAGATATAGGTAAAAAGGTAGATGATGTTTATAGATAAGATACAGGTCAAAAAGAGGGCAACCTTTAGAACTTCTGGTAGTTTTTTAGGATAATTATTTATTCATTTTTAGTTAACCCCCCTTAGTTATCTTAAAAAATTTTGGGGTAAATTTTGATTGGGTTAAAATTGGGTAAGAGGCTTCAAACGGGGATAAAACAGGGTTAACAAAAAAGGTGTTTTTAGTATGAATTTAGATGAAATTTTCTTCTGTTTATGAGCTTTAAAATCGGGGAATTTAGGTTATTTTTTGATTAAATTTTAAAATTTAAAGGAAAGATGAATTTTAAAATGCAAGTTAGATGGGGTTTTCATGGGTTGGTGTTTTACGTGAAAGGGGTTTCTAATATATTTTGGGGGGTCATCTCTTTGAATTTTTAATGAATTTAACTGAGGAATTAAGGGATATTAAAAAAAAGGGAAAATTTTTGGGGAAGATTTTAAAAAAGTATAGGGAAAAATGATAAAGGGAAAGTAGACCCTTTACAAAAACTAGAAAAATCCATGTTTAATGCATTTTATTTGGATCCGTTTTCATATCAATTTTTTAAAATTTTTTCATGTCCCTTTTCTTTGGTTAACAAGATAAAAAAGGGGGGGTTGAGATAAATCAGGTGTAATAAAGGGGTTTGATAAGATAATAAGGTAAGAGAGAATTTGCTTCTCTTTTGGCGGTTTGGAGAAAGTCCTAGCTTAGATTTTTTGCTTAGTTTTTCTAATATTTTATGTGTTATTGGTAATTAAAGAGTAATTTGAACTGGGAAAATTTTGGGTTCAAATAAATTTCAATTGGGGGAGGGTTTTAAGCTTAATCGATTAGAAAGCCTTAGATAACTTTAAGGACTTCGGGTTTTTCGTTTTTGGTTTTTAAAAATTGGGTTTGTTTTTAATTTAGTTTATTTTTGTTGATTTTGTTTTAGGGTATTAATCCTCATGTTTAGGATTAGATAGAAATTTTAGAAAGGATTAATTTTAATCAATACAAGTCTTTTTTTTTTGTCTAATTATTTATCAAAGTTGCCCTCAAAAAAATTGAGGGGGTTTTTAGTCACTGATTTGGGTTTTAAATCAAATACTAAAGGGAATGTTTGGGGCAAAGTACTGGTCTTACAATGAAATTTGACAAAATTTGGTTTAGTCTACTAGGGGGAAAAATGGGGAAAAAGATTGAACTCTAAATAGGAGTTTTAGTGAAAATTAGTAAGTTAACGGTTTTTAAAAGAACTTTTACTAAGCTAAACTCTTTATTCCCTAAGAAAAAAGATTTATGAATCCCTTGATGTTTATTTTTCTAATCTTCCCTAAGTCAACTCGAGTTTAGCTTTTTGCTTTAAGCTACTCAAGTCTTCCAAAATTTTAAATAAAGACTTAAGTAAGGAGTCGGTAGAGTCAATTGACTAAGTCGTTTTTAAATTTGACTAATTGACTTTGAAACTTTTAGAATATAACCTTTCACTCCGGACCCTACTCATGTACTTTTGGGGAAATTTTCTAGAGTCTTGCTTACAAAGGGGTTTTCTAAAATGTTTTTACAAAAATCTTAGAAATTATAGTGAAATTTGGCTAATATTTGATTTTTAAATTTTTGATTTCTAAGCCAAATCATCCGATATTCATACTTTTTTTGCTTTCCATAAGAATCTTTTTAAATAGGATTTGCAATTATTAAAGTCGATTTAGGATTGAATGGAAGTTAAGGAGTTGGCACTAACTAGAAAAAAGTTTTGGTTTTCTTTGACAAATTTGTTATCAAGTTTATCAAGATACTTCCATGAAAGTTTAAACTTCTTACAAAGTTTTTTTGATGTTTTACTTGAAAAGTTGACAAGTAAGTTTCCTTAGGAATTTAGTGAATATTTTTTTTTTTAAAAAGTTAGCTAAAAGGGGGCTCCTTAAAAAGTTATTGGGGAAGTTCCTGGGGAAAAGCAAATTTGCTTACTTTTAAAAATGGAAAAATTGATATAGATTTTTAAAGGAATTTTAAAATTTAAACTAAAAGAATTCTGGAAATAAAGTTAAACTAATTTATCTTGCTGTAATTTTTGGGGCTTTTTGTAAAAATAGATAGGAATCAAATTTTTAAATCAAAAAAAAAATTGGGGGGTACTATTTTCTACTTTTATTGAAATCAAGACAATTATCCAATTTAATTTTATCATTAAAAATGACTTACTTTTATGGGGTTTTACACTTAAATGTAAAGGATATGAAATTTGAAAAAGCCCCCTAAAGCTTGATTATTTCCCATTGCGTACGCTAATTGTAAATGTTTTACTTTTAAAGATATTGGGGGCATTCAATTATAAGTTGAAAATCATGGTTTTAAATTAGATATCAATAAATACACTATAAAATTTTTATACACCTTTTACATTTGCATTGTAAAACCCCATTTTTCCCCTCGGAATCAAAAATTCTCAAAAATAAATCAATTTTTCAATTTTTTCCAAATTTTTCCCCCAATTTTTCCAATTTAGCATAAAATAATAAAAATGTTAAAAAAAAATAAAAATAAATGGGAAAAACACTTCAATTTAAAAAATAAATTCAAAAATGGCAAAAAAAAAAATAAACTTTTTTTAAAAAATTTTTGGAATTTTTCAAAAAAAAAAAAAAGGAAAAAAATCGCTTGCATATTGCAATTTGCGAAAAAAAAAAAAATCGGAAAGTGGGCTAGCTCAGCGGCCGGCCCGGGCTAAGCGCGGCGCAGGGGGGTCGGGGTCGCGGTTTAATCGCGGGGGACGCAATTTCCGCTTTTGTAATTTTCGACTTATCCAGGACACGGGGCAGGCCTAAGGGCTGGAAGAAACGCACGCCCGGGCGGTGATCACCCCCTACCTCGGCCCAAGATCGCCGGAAAGAAGAAAAAATTCGTATTTGGGCCGTTTTGATCCGTTTTTTTTGCACAAACCAAACAGTTTTCACAGAAATAAGAAAAACACTATCTAATTGGAAATAAAAATCGCAAAAAATCTTTGGTTGGGCGGGATCGAAGTTTTTTTTTTCAACAAAAAAAAAATCCGAAAGCTTCAATGGAGGAAATCCGAGCTTACCAGCCGATTTCAAACGCCAAAAAAGGGGAGGTGAAAAAAGCCAAATCACTTTTAAATTGCGAGGAGAAGAAAAGAGTGCAAATCAGGGGAACTTAAAGCCGTGCCGCCACCGATTTCAAACCACCGCAAGGAATTCTGGGGAGAAACCCCACCACCATGGGATTCAGCACCCCCCCAAAAAGCTAGGATTCGACACTTCACCCGCCGAAACGACCCCCGGGGAAAGCCCTAAAAGAGCCAATACCCCCCGCCCTGTCCGACCGTTTCCCCACCCCCCAAAAACCCCATCTGATCGACCCCGCACCATCCGGACCAGGTAAGTCGGATTTTCCCGATTTTTATTATATTATTTTATTATTTTTTTTATTTGTTTATGTTTAATTATTTATTATTATTTTTTTAATTGTTAGCCATTTATTTATTTTTATTGTCGATAATGGAAAAAGAGGAAATTTTATTTTTCTAGGGTTTTTAAAAAAGAGAAAATGAAAAAGAAAATAGGAAATAAAAAAATAAAATAAAAAAAAAAAAATAAGAAAAATATTTAAATATTAGAAAAAAATAATAATAAAATTTTTAAAATTTTAAAAAAAGGAAGAAAATAAACTAAATAAAATTTTTAAAAAAATTAAAATTACAAAAATCATGAAAAAAATTACAAAAAATTTTAAAAAAACATAAAATCAGAAAAAAATTACAAAACTTATAAAAAACACAAAAAAACAGAAAAAATAACAAAACTTATAAAAATCACAAAAAATCAGAAAAATTACAAAAAATTTTAAAAAAAAAAAAATCATGAAAATCATAAAGATCACAAAAATTTAAAAAATTCCCCAAGAATTACAAAAAAAAATAATTTTAACATTAGAAAATCCTTTTCTTCAAAAAATCAAAAAGATTTTTCCCAAAACATTTTTTAAAAAACAAATTCAAAGTTAGGCTTGAAATTTTTTAGAAAAATCCCAAAAATTTAAAAACAAAATCAAAGAGTTTTTTAAAAATTTAAAAATTTACCAAAAAAATCTAAAGTTTTCAAAAAAAACGAAATCGGCTTTTTGATCCCATAGCAGGGAAGGCACCCATTCGGGGCAACCCCCTAAATGAATGAAAAATCCCTTTTTCTTGAAAAAATTTAAAAACAAAATAAAAAGTAACAAAACACAATGAAACCATTTCTAGAGATAAAATTTTTAAGATTAGGGGTAAACCGCATAGGTTTTTAATAGGTTGCCTCCGGGCTTTGAAACTCTGGGTTTTTCCCCTTTTCTCTTTTCACAAAAACGAGAAAGGGAAAAAACGAGACTATAGTCCAAATTTAAAACTAATCCGCCCCTTTAGTCTTAATTCACTTTTCCCAAAACATTTTGGGTGGCGACCCCAAAAAATCAAACGAAATTCCTAACCCCAAGTGGGGATCAAATTTAATGAGCATGGGTTTATTTTTAATGGGTTAGGAATGGAATAAAAAATTAGACTCGACATGATTTTTGCTTCTCTTAGGCAATTTTGTGCTTTTTCATTTGTTTTAAAGAAGAGCCAATGTCTCTAACTTCCCCCACAAGTCTCCTCCCAAAATTTGCCCTATAATTCAAAAAAAAAGCAACATGGTGGTAAAAAGTAATTTTAAATTTGAAATAAAGGAGAGAAATTTTACATGGCGACTATTTTTTTTCCAATAAATTTGGGTTTTCTTTTCTTTTTCCTTTTATCCTAAATTGAAGTAATGTTGTGCTTAAGTCAAAAGTTTCTATTTTAAATATTTTTTCCCAAAACCAAAGTAAAAAAATTTAAAACTTAAAGTTCTTGATAATTAAGCCCCCCCCCTAATTTTGACAACACATAACAGTTGAAAGTGAGAGCTAGTGAAAATATTTCTTTTAAAAAATTATCCATAAAATTGACGATCCTAATTGGGCAAACCCTTCTAATAATATGAAACAAAAAGCCAAGGTAGAGACTGCCCCCAAAGACTAAATTTTAAAGAAAGCACTAAGAAAATCTTTTCATTGCAAGATTAGATTATTTTTTTTTTTTCCATTGAAAAAGAAGAAAAAAGATTCAGTATTTTTGGGTTTGCAAAATTTCATGTCCTTTTTTGGTCACAAATTTTGCTTGGTTTTTGGGAAAAAAATCCTAAGCACTAGATAAAAAGTAAAAATTTGGGATAAAAAAATATAGTACAAAAACTAAAATTTATTGGATTAGAATAAAAATATTTTCAAATATAAAAGTAAACCTCCCCCCACTCTTGCCCTTTTCCCTTGCTTCAACAAATCTCCCCCCTTTAAACCTAACTTCACTCCAATGTAGGCATGCCCATTCTAGTAAGTCCCCTCATGTGTGTGTGTGTATGTGGTGTGACTGGGGCTTTTTATGATTTGATTCAGGGTTTAAATTTTTTTTCAATCTTTTTTTTTCTTGATTTTTTCATGAAAAAGGGATATGGAAACTAGGGATGGTGTTTATTGATGTATTATAAGTATATTTCAAGTTTAATGTTGAAACCCTTTAGTTAGTTTAAAAGTTTTGTGTTAAAGAGTAGAGTTCCGATGCAACTAAAAGTTTGTTAAAATGTCTAAAATAGGAGTAATCTAGAGTTGGTTGACTAGCAGAAGAGGGGTTGTTTTGAATTGGGTTGGGGGGTTTTTTTTTTGCAAAGTAAGATAAAAGGGGCTATTGAGAGAAAGGGAATTTTACCAATTTTTTAGCATGACTTACATGACTTGGGGCTGTAGCATTGTAGTGAAACCATTTATTATATTTTTAGTTGGTGTTGGGGGGAAGTGTTTTTAAAAGGCTCAAGCATGATTCCCAAAGATGTCACGTTTAAACTGATATCTTCTTCGCATGGGTTGGCTACTTCCTTCAACCTAAGTTATCCCCTATCAATTAAAGTTTCCATCTTGAAGGCATGTTTTCTTGGTAGAAGTTGGTACAAATAGGATAGTCTCTCAAATTGCCTATGATTTTACTTTATTTAATTTCCACAGCCATGAAGATAGTCTCATGATCTCCATGACTTGAGCTTTTGTTATGATTTTAAAGGGGGTTGCTTTAAAAAGAAAAGCTTTTTTTTTCTAATAGAACTTTTCAACTATGAAACTATTTCAGTCAAAATTTATTTACAAAAACTTAGAAATATCGTATTTTTGGGGTGGGGTTTGATTATGTTATTAAGAGTTGCTATCCCCTGTTAGGTGCTCTTTTAAGGGAACTAAACTGAATGTAGATTTCGACATTTTAAACAATAAGTTTGAGCTCATGATAAACAATACTCTTTTTGTAAACAAAAGTTTTTAAAATTTTATTTAAAAATTTTCACTTTAAGAACCCATTGGAAAAAATATTTTAAAGTGAGGGAATGGGGAAACACAAAGTACTGGGAAAGTTGAAAGAATTTTTGGTTAATTTTATAAAAATTCTAGGGAAAATCAAAGTTTCATAATTGATGAAAAGTTAACTTTAACTTTTAAAAATTTAAATGTATTCTGTTTTTTTGGAATTTATTGGGTAACCAATAATAATAAAAACCCTTTAATAAGGATCAACAAAGTGAACAAAACAAATTTTAATAAAAAGGAAAAATGAGCAAGGAATAACATAAAGTCCCCAAAATATAAATATAGGGAGGTGGCTTATGAAAAAAACTAAAAAAAGACCTATTCTTCCTATCTTCATGAATGTGACTCAAGATCCAAAAATTGCATAATGCTCATCATTCAAATAAATTAATGAGTTGCACACCTTTTTTTTTTCCTAGCTTCATAATGTTAAATTTTTTGTTTTTATTCTATGATAGTTGGGGAATTCTTTTTTTAGCTATCAAGTTCATTTTTCCTTGAAAATTTTTAAATTGTGTTTTGTTTTTCTCGAACCCTTTTATTTTTAAAATAACATTAGGAGGTGGTTTTGTTTTTGAAATTGATGTAGGCAAGTAACCTACAAACTTTTAAAAAGGGTATTTAAAAACCGTATTGTTATAAGGATTATGAGTATAATATTAAACCCCTTTTATTTTCTATGGCAAATTATACAATTAATTATCAAACCCTATAAC